>RCUC01146056.1:0-197564 GCA_003697995.1 Taxidea taxus jeffersonii | reverse complement strand
TTTTTTTTTTGTTTGTTTGTTTTTGTTTTTGATAGTAGTCATCCTAATGGGCGTGTGGTAACATCTTACTGGGGTTTTGATTTGTATTTCCCAAAGGAATATTGAGCATGTTTTCATGTGCTTGTTGACCACTTGTGTATCTTAGTCAGAGAAATATCTCTATTCAAGTCCTTTGCCCATTTTTTAAATTGAGTTATTGTGGTGTTGAGCTGTAAGAGTTAGTTATAAATCCTAGATATTAACTCCTTATCAGATACGCGATTTGCAAACATCTTCTCCCATTCTGTAGGTTGCCTTTTTCACTCTGTCAGTTGTGTCTTTTGATGCACGGATGTTTTTAAGTTGATATGGTCCCACATATCTATTTTTAAATTTTTTTTTTGTCTGTGCTTTTGGTGTTTGGCCCACGACATCATTGCCAAATCCAAAGTCATGAGGTGTTTTCTTTTAAAAGATTTCTAGTTTAGATCTTGTATTTAGTTTTATTTTATCCATTTTAAGGCAATTTTAACATGATGTAAAGTTAGGGTTCAACTTTGCTCATAACAGAAGTTTTGTCCTGACAAGTTTTAGACTTTTTTTTTTCATTTATAAGACACAACTTCCCTGTAAAGGAGAAGGAAGTTTAAAGATGAAAAGAATGTCCTGAGGGACAAAGATAGTCTCACTCTGCCATATTGGTATCCACAACACCCAGCTAAACAGATCTTTGTAGAATGAGTGCAGATCTATATGGGGATAAAGACCAATGCATGCAATGGGCTTGCACCACAGTCTACCCAGCTTGAATGCCTTGTCTGTAGATCAGAATCTTACACCATTTCTGCCTGGTGAGCACTCCCATCATCCTTGTGGGGTGGGAGTGTGATGGGAAGTGCCCTTTCTGAGGTCTGAAATGGGTGACCAGAGTCAGTAAACCAAGGCAAGGTCCTTGAGACTGGAGAGAGTTCAGGTAAGTTGCTAGCTCAGTGCATAGGAATGAGACCAGAAACAGGAAAGAGCCTGAGAGTGAAGAGCTGTGAAGACCTAGGAGCCCATCAGAACAGGTGGAATGGCCATGTGATGACTGCCATGAAGCCCATTAATCCTGCCTTTTGTGAGCACCCCTCCAGAGGCCAATGGGTACCAAGTCCTTGGATCCTGGGAAAGATGGCATGGGCAGCCCCAGGGAGTGGAGACCTGAGCAAGCTGGCCCTGGAGTCTGGCCATGGGTTCTTGAGAACAGCTGGCATAGAAACACAGCTGAAGCTGACTGAATACCCTTCAGTTATTTTTCTCTCTGCTACCCCACCTGCACTCCCCAAAGCCCCACTCAGTGACCCATTGGGTGGGGCTTGGTCACCCTTAAGATTGTGACCTATACCCTGAGAATATATAAACTCATGTCCACGTTCAGCAAAACTCCATGATCTGGCTTTGTGGCCAGCACAAGGCCTATGAACTCCGCCTGCAGGATTCTGTTTGGAGAAATAGATGGATGATCAGAAAAAACACACAGACGTTGAAGTAATCATCGGTCGGTGACTCATACCTATAAGCCCATCAGGCACCTGAAGTATGATATCTTTCTTATGGGTGCTTCCTAGTTGGCTGATATGGTCAGGAAGATTCTAGTTCCTCATGGTATCCTCAAGAGAGAAGTGGGAAAGGACTTAGAAAATCCTCAGAATCAACCTCCTCAATCTGCAGAGGGCATCTGAGGCCCCGAGGTACCCTGTGACTTGCTAGAGATCATGCAGTAGGTTGATGGCAGACATCACTGACTGAGGCAACATTTCGTTTCTGCTCCTATGATTCCTTATCAGCCAAATGACAAGATGTAAGGATTTCTGAAGCTAACATAAAAAAACAAAAAACAAAAAACAACCCACACATACTTATTAACTTATTATAGAAAATCCTTTGCCTAAATAATTTTGTGCTATTTACCTAAGTTGTAATTATTTAATTGGCTGAAAAAAACATTTTAACTGGATGGCTGTGCATACATAGCACTCAATCATTCTGCAGTAATGCTACTAACAGAGAAGCACAAAGTGTGCTTCAAAGAGAACTCCAGAATGTTCTCTGGGATGAAAAAGAACTCTGGGATGTTCCGACAAGATCGTGCCTATGACAGGATATGGAGGGAGCAGGTTTCCAGGGAATGACCAGACGGGGACTCTTCTTTTGAGCTAAAATAGCCAAAAACCAGCTTCATGTGGAAGGCTATGGAAAGATATGACAGATTCTCCTGCTGGAACCATCCATGACCTGGATTTAAGAGAGTGACCCTTGGTGGCAGTAGGAATGTTTGCAGAACACAGCTGGAATCAAGTCATCACAGCCCATTTTGCTATCAGCACGCAGCCTCTGAAGCCAAATGCATTATATTTTCATCGGCTTCCTCTCCTGGTCAGCTCTCTCTCTGTCAGACTCAGATGGGAAATTCCCCTATTTTGTTCTAAAATAAGCTAACGCAGCAGCCCACTGTTGGGCGGGTTTCACATGCGTCCTGCATTGTGACTCTCCACCTGCCGACAGCCCAACCCTTACCTGTTCTCACCTCATGAGCACCTCCAGTGTGCAAACCTCATCAAGTCAGGACACAACTGGTGTCCATTCCACGTAAGATCTCCAAAGGCCTGTATATATGGCTCTAGATCAGCATTCTTTCCAGCCAGGTATGTCCCAGGGCCCATTTCTATCTGGATGCAGAATATAATGTTCCTTTTTCCTGGGATGTGGTGGGTTTGGGTTTTTAATAAATGTTTCCTACAGTCGTAACAGACTGAAGTAAATAAATTTGCAATATTCCCTGCTCATCTTCAACATCCTAGGACTCATGTTACGTTAGATGGCAGAGGTGGAAACAGATACCATCTTCTATCTTTCATATACATGATCTTCAGATGACTTCTTCCAACATCAGCTGCGTTCCCAATATGTGTTAGGCAATGTCTCTCCCTTCGCAGGATGTAGTTCTCAGACTTATGGGGCAAACAAGCATACAGGTAAACAATTATGAAACAATTCCTTAAGTAGATAGCGATAGGTACAAAGTGCACTACGAATGATGAGAATCAGTAATGAATTCCCCCAGGGGGTTAGGAAGACCTAGGATATTACCATCGGGTCTTTCAGTTTACGGTGAGGAAGCTGGCAAGGAAGACAAGAGAGCCCATAAAAAAGTGTAAAATGAACACTGGCAGCCTGCGCAGTGGCAGTGTGGGATGGCTTGGTGGTGGGGAGAAGATGAGCCTGGGAAGGAAGGCAGGAGCCATGCCGTGAGAGACCTGCTGAACTCAGCTGAGGGCAGAGGACTTGTCCTAGGGCTTGTTGGGATTTCTCTGAAACTAGAAGATTCATATCAAAAAGTTAAATGAGTAGATCTGTGTTTTAGAGCCAGCATCTAGCAACAACGAGGAAGGTGGATTTACAGAGGGCAGAGCTGGAATGAAGGAGGAGAGGAGGGAGCAGAAGAGCGTTCCCGCAGACCATTAACTGTGAAAGTGTCAGGGATGGCATGATGATGGTCTGAACTGGAGGCAGACCAAAGGTGGCAGTAGAAAGAAGAGAAGTTAAGGCATTCGGAGTTGTATTCTGTAGAACCTGGGGACCCCTTCTTTGCATGTGATGCAGTGAAGGTGCCCTGGGAGCAGAGGTGGGAGTTTGGGGTGTGGAACTGCATGCAGGTAACCAGCCTAGGTGGCTCCATGCAGTTTGGAATGGCAACTACCCGTGTGAAGTCAGCGACAAAGGCTGGCTTGAAAGCAGGGGCCAGTGGGAAGGGTTTGGAGGTGCATCTACTGAGTTCAGTCGCATGCATGACAGCCGGGCAGAGCTGTCCTGTGAAGGTTAGGAGAGAGACTCTGGGTCCCGGCCAGGGGACTGGATTCCAGGGACGAGTTTCCCCTGTTTGTGGGTCACGGGGAAACAGAAGGCTGTTGAAGGCATGACAGGAGACTGGGTCGCCTCTGCTGTTACTGCCTTGTGGTCAGTCTTTCTATTCAAAATGTCCTACACCCCAGTTCGAAGTAATGTTATAACAGTTATTGACGATCTTCATTTAATCCTTGATTCGGGGGAAAGTCCAAAGTCCTTATACCGGCATAGAGGGGTCCTTTAAAATCTGATGCTGGGATGACTTCTGTTATTTCTTATAGACACCCTCCATCAGCAGTTCTCAAAGAGTCATCTGGGTGACCTGAGGGTACCTGATATTCTTTTGATATGCATGAGGTAAAATCATGGATGGATAGAAGATCCATTTGGAGCATGGATCTGGTTGAAGGATTCAATGAGAAAAGCAGAAACAGGAACGCATATACACGTATATGTACAAATACAGATGTTAGTGTATATGGACACACACATTTTTAAAAAATTTCATTTATTTATTTATTTATTTGACAGAGATCACAAGCAGGCAGAGAGGCAGGCAGAGAGAGAAGAAGGGAAGCAGGCTCCCTGTTGAGCAGAAAGCCTGATGTGGGGCTCGATCCCAGGACTCTGGGATCATGACCTGAGCTGAAGGCAGAGGCTTTAACCCACTGAGCCACCCAGGCACCCCTGGACACACACATTTTTTAATTTCAGATTTTTTTTTTTAGAGTATGTGTGTGTGTGAATGAGAGGGGAGGGGTAGAGGGTGAGGGAGAGAGAGAATCTGAAGCAGGTTCTATGCTCAGCATGGAGCCCAACACTGGGCTCAATCTCACAGACCCTGAGATCATGACCTGACCCAAAATCAAGAGTCAGACACTTAACTGACTGAGCCACTTGGGTGCTCCACTCACACACACCATTTTTTGGTGAACTTACTACAGAAGGGGGTTGGCCAAGCAGCCTGCACCAGGCTGTCCCCTCTCTGATGCTGCTGGAACTTCCAGCCCACCAGCAGGCCATCGGGAAGGAAGATGAGGAGGAGAACAG
Organism: Taxidea taxus jeffersonii; assembly: GCA_003697995.1. Taxonomy (NCBI): domain Eukaryota; kingdom Metazoa; phylum Chordata; class Mammalia; order Carnivora; family Mustelidae; genus Taxidea; species Taxidea taxus. The sequence goes on along the minus strand of RCUC01146056.1, from coordinate 192,650 downwards.
TACCCACAGGGCAGAGTCGGAGCCTTACAAGGACACACTGAAACCCATGTCTGTTCTTGTGGTCTCTGATCCTGGTGGTGTGGGTATCCCGGGGAAGCCCCTTCCTCAGGCAACTCCACACACATAGCCCAGGAGTCAGAGAGACAGAGGAAGAGCTGAGTGGGAGGGCCTCCATGGGTAGTATTTGCTTCATTAGGGTTTAAATAACTGGAAGACAGTGCTACAGAATGATGGCAGAGTGGTCATCACCTGCCTTCCACCTCTAACTCTGGGGAGTTAAAGCTCATCCTGAGGGAGGGGACACATCCTAGAATGGAATGGAGACTCTGGGTCCCAGAGTCTCCGTTTTCACAAAATGGGGGAGGGGCCCACTGATTTTCAGTAGAACGTGGTCCTGCTTCTACACAGCATCTAATCTTGAAGAAACTACCACTTGATTTTCTAGATAGAATCAAAGAAAAACATCACAGTCGCCTAAAAAGGCTGTTAAAACACACTTCTCCTTACCAATGATCTAACTTGACATTTTTCCCATACATCAACCAAAGACAAATCTATTGCCACAGATTTGCAATCCAGAAGCAGAGGCAAGAAACCAGCTGCCTTTTAGTAAACCAGACACTAATGAGATTTGCAAAAATTAAAACAAAACTCACTAGAGTTCTTTTTATTTTCTTTCTTTCTTTTTTTTTTGCAAAATACTTATTTTTCATAAAGAATGGGTTGTGTTAATGCATAATGACTTTATTTCTATGGTTTTAAAATGAATTAATGAAGATTTTTAAAAATTTCAGTTCTAACTTCTAATATAGTAAATATCAATGGTATGAGCCACATGAACAAATTCAGACCCTTAATAATTTTCAGGGAAGTCAAAAATTTCTGAGACCACCGTTCTGGAAAACTACCAGTTCACATGATGGAGGAAGTCATCAGGTTGGGTCTCTAGTCCAGCCACATATGCTCCTCCTTTGCTCTGGCTCCCATGTTACCTGGAAGGTTCTCTCCTCCCCTCCCCTCCCCTCCCCTCCCCTCCCCTCCCCTCCCCTTCCTTCCCCCTAGTGAATTTCATAGCATTATTCAGGGCTCCAGGTCATGAGCCCCAGGAAGCACTGTCTCTTCTGTCCTCTGGTAGATGTCTTTAACTATACCTGTGGCACCCAGAACCTCATCTTACCTTACGCTGTTTGTCTATGCAGCTGAAACACAGCACATCACACTCCCCTGTGAACCCAGCTGTGCTGGAGTGAGATCCCCACAGGTGTGTTGACTGAGTAACTGAATGTGCCCTCAGATCTGTGCCAAAACCTGAGACATACAGAGGAGTTCTATTAAAGACAAAGGTGGGGGGTGTTCATCAATTCAGGCCAGTGGATCTTCCTCCCAGAGAAGCAAGCTGAGGCCAGTCACTTTTCCTGAAACAGAACACACACAGAGTCAGAGCTCACTGTTTTGAAGGAATCTGGCAGTTCCACCTGACTTAGGTGAAATCAGAATTGTTGGGTACTTTTAAAGAAGTGGTTTCTTCTCCTTCAGTCAGATTTTAAATAAGTTTTACTTAATTAAATAGAGTTCATAATAATTTGCAATCAGAATATCAGTCATCTGAGCCTGGCTCAGCACAAGCTGTGGTGCTGACCAACCACAGAGGCCATGGGTTCTGAGGAAGACCCCCTTGGGAAGAATTATCATTCCACTGTGAGTTAATGTGCTACCCTGTGGACCTGTCTGAATTCTAGGTCCTTATCTGTGAAATGTATGAAAGAACACATACCCTGTAGGGTAGCTGGAGCAGTTAAATGAAAAAAAATACTTGGACCTGGTGCACAGAGACATTAAGAGGTTGTGGCCTCCTTGCTTCCCTTCCCTTCTGTCTGCCCAGCCCCTCAATGAAATTGCAAACTCTAATTAGTTTGTGATGTTGTTTGCCTCTTCACTTCGCAAATTCAGAGAAAGTATACTAAAATCACTCAAGAATCCTGAGCATTGGGTCCAAATCAGTGAGGTTGTACTAGGTACAAAAAGAAAATATTTAAAAATTGACTTCTGAGATCCTTTTCTATTTTCTTTCAAGTTTTAACTTCATGTCTTCATCTTATACAGTTTTTCCCAGCTGCCCTGACCTACAAGTTTCTTTCTTTTCCCTAAGGCTCTAAAATGTGTGCAATCTACACTATGCAATTTAGCCCTTAGTAGAAGAACTTGACATGTTCTGTGTCCCAGTAAAATGTGTGTGCACATGGAGACTGCCCAGAGTCCTGGTGAACCATCATCCAGCCACCCATCCATCCGTGCATACATCCATCCACCCATCCATGTGTCCATCCATCCGTTCACCCATCCATATGTTCATGCATCCATGTATCTATCCATCCATCCATCCATCCATCCACCCATCCATGTGTCCACCCATCCTTTCATCTGTCCATCCATCTGTTCACCCATCCATATGTTCATGCATCCATGTATCCATCCATCCATCCCCCCATCCATCCCTCTATCCTTCCATTCATTTATTTCACAGATGTTTTCAAGGTAATACTACCATGTCTGGCTAGGTGCAGGGCCCTGATTGATACCAAGATAAATAAAACATGGTCCCAGACTTCAAGGATGGAAATACATAAATGTGCCTTTTCATTACAAGGAGATAATTGCTATATTTTGCATACAAAACCAAAGTAAGGCAATATGAGCAGTCACAGAGATAAGGGGACTGATTTGACAGCTATATTAAAAGAGGGACAAAGTAGAATCCAAAATGGATGTAGAATGACTCTCAGCTTTGCTGAGTCTGGCTTTGGCACATGGGTGAGTCATTGTGCCACTGGCTCATCAGGATTGTTGAGGCTGAGCAGGATCAGAGGCCATAGGAGGTGGACAGCGGGTGCTGGGCAGGGTGGGGAAGGGCTGCCCGTCACATGGACAGCACATACAACACAAGAAGGGGAGCCATGATCTGTTTCAGAGGAGAGTCATTGTTAATAATAACAATGTTATTATGAGTTAAATGTCTCTAATGTGCCCGGTACTTATGCATGTTCTCTCATTGAATGTCCTCAACAACACAACAATTTTTCTAATACAAAATGTGAGCATCAAGGATGTAAATTTCTTGCCATAAATCAAGGAGAGTACCAGAGCCTGTGCATCTCCCCAGCCTGCACTGAGGGGACAATGACTTTGATGTAGACCAGTGAGCCGGCTGCAAGGGTAGGGCTTAAACGCACAGCCTCTTTCCAAGGGAAGAGATCAAAGTCTTCATGAGATATCCTGTGAATATTTAGAAAGTTAGAGAAAGAGGAAGATAAAAATTCTGAATCAGAAGGCTTCACCCAGGAGTAATCAAATATCAAATACCACATTCAGTGGCCAGACCCCAGGAAGGGCAGTGGTGAGATTCATGGTCCCTCCGTACACAGCATGGTTTCTCCCATCTTGACCCCGGTGAAGACCCTGTCCTGCCCCTCCCTGTCACCTTCCACTTCAGCACACACCGCTTTCTTCTCAGGCAGGAAGTGAAAGTGAGCAACTCCCTCACAAGCGGTGCTTCTGATGGAAAGGGCACCTCTCTGTAGAGCCTGTGAGAAAGGAAGGGGGTTGAAGCTTTTTCTGAAGAACAGAACCTTTTTCAGGAGCCTGAGTCTCCAGGCACCCGCAAGGACAAACCATAAAGAATTCAAAGGAACTATGATCCAACCACAGCCAACATTAACAACATCACTCCCCACCTTAGCTAACCTCACCTTTTAAACAGAAGAGGTCAAGGGGTTTGGAAAGGTCCCTGTGCTTTGGAGAATTACCAGGAGCTGTCACCTCCCTGGTTTGATTATCTCCATGTCTGAGCTCTTGGGAGCCTTCCCCGGGGCCAGCCCAGCACCCACCTTACACAGGGTGTAGTTGTCCAGCCACCATTCTCGGGCATGGCACAGCCTCCCATACCAGCCTTTACAGAAGCCAGATTCCAACTGGAGGAGATGGAGGGCTCCTCCACTGTTCTGTGGAGCCAAGAGCTGACTTCACTGCACTAAAGATCAGAGCTACCCAAACAGGCAGCAGCAAAATCGTTGGGTGATATGGAGCCTTATCTGTGTTGCTGACAGGAATCACATGTGGGGAATGTTTCCACCAGACTTCCCCTGAGGAACATAGGGAGCAAGGCACACCCACACCTGTTCCTCCACTATGCACCCTGCAGGCCCTCCTTCCTCACACTCTCCTTCAAGAAACGAGTTTGCTCTGTTCCCCTGAGCCGTGACTGACGTCCTGATCATTCAAGTCTACCCCTTCCCCACTCCGCAGGGTGTGTGGACATCACTCACCTGTCCCCGTGTTCTCAGAAGGCCTCCTTGAAAGTTTGCAGTCCCCATGTGTGTTTCACTGCTTTGTGTGTAAGGTTGACTCCAGAGAGGTCCTTTTATTTCTCAACTGGTAAATTCATTATTAAATAATTCTTGGAGAGATACAGGCCACTGATTTCCTGCAATTTGCAGCACCACACTTTAACTTGCGCTGAAAGCTGAGCCCTTTGGTCCTCTGTTTTAGAAGTATATTAATATTCCTGTGACCTTTACTGGATGGCAGTTGAGACATAGTCTTTTAAATAACAAAACTAAGAAAACCAATAACCTAAAATACATATTACTGACCCTAGTTTGATGAGCAAATTAGGAGAGATAAGTCTTTTCCTAAAAGGTAAAGAAAGTCAAAAGGTCTTATAAAGTTGAAGTAGAATGATTAGAGATACATGAATGGGTGGAGGGGTAGATGATAGATAGATAGATAGATAAACTGATAGGTGAATGGATGGATGGATGGATGGATGAACAGATGGATGGATGGATAGAAAAATAGAAAGATGGAGAGACAGACATATGGATAGATAGATGGATAGAGAGAGAGAAAGATGGATGGATAGATGGATGAACAGATGGATAGAGATAGATAGATAGGTAGATGGATAGATAACCAGATGGATAGATAGACAGACAGACACTATTATTTTCAGACATGGATCCAGATTCATCTTCTGGATATGCAGTAGCCCTTTATATACTACTACATTCTATACTGTATCGTAGGTAATTTACCTGATTACACATTTAGTCTGTATCTGGATGACAATAAATGTGAGAGCAGAAAGCCATCTGGGAGAGTGCTGGGCATCCAGCTGCCACGGACATGCCAGTCCAAGCGTGTCACCAGCTATGGGGCTGAATGCCTCTCCATTTGCACTGGGGTTGGCCAAGGCAGTCAGTACCTCATGGGGCCAAATCTTCCCTCAAGACCTGGACTTATGTTGAAGCCTTGCACGTCCTCCCTGGAGGGTCCAAGTAGCTAAGTGCCAGCATTTTCTCCCACCAGGTCCATGTTGTGTGCAGAGTTCAGGGTAAGGTGGACAGAAATCCCAAGAGCTGAGCCCAAGTGGAGGCCACACCACCCAGAGTCATGGTGAATAGAGAGGACAGAAGGGCCAACGTTCCCTTAGAAATGTCCATGTCCAACCCTGGAATCTAAAGTGGCTGTGATCATGTTGTCTTGATCTTGTTCAGTGTTTGAATGTGGCATCTACAATTGTTCACATTGGTCTCAGAGCCATGTCATGAAGGACACACAAGATACCCGGCTGAAAATGTAACTACTAAGGGACCCTCTCAGGGAAGACTTTTGTTGCCTTTGTCATCTTACCTAATTGCACATAGATGAACGGCCCTACGCCATTAAATGTTAGGGGGTATTTACCAGACACGCCAACTTGTGTTTGGACTCTCTGATCTGCAGAAATCAGACCACATGGTTCCAGGACCTCCTCTCTCCAGTCTGGCTGAGTTTTCCCTTGACTCTGCTTTGAACTGCATGGAAGCTCACCATCCCACCTGGGGCCTCAGGGCTGCACTGGGAACTGGACCACCCCACCCCTCCCATGGACTCTCCCTGCCAAGGACCCTGTGACCAAGGAACCCCGCACCTGCCCCCTGCCCTCCCCACTACATTATGGAGTCTCCTCTATGTTGTATCTTGTGGCTCTGCCAACACAGGAAAAATAGATTAACAGTGACACTTTATGGCTTTACCTCCAAAGCATGAATACAAGGAAGTAAAGCTGTTTTCATTTACAATTCACAAGGTAGAACCAGTGGGGTTTGCCCTGGAAACCCATTCTGGGTGCCTGTGTGAGGGGGTGGCACTCAGGAGATTTTCCTGTGTGTTGTGATCAGTGGGTGTGGTGAACAGAGCAGCCCGACCTTTCGAAGTTGGTGTTCGCCTGTGTGTGGGGAACTTGGTTTAAGGGATGGGAAGTGCTCTGATGTTCACACTTGTGAGTACGTTCAAAACAAACTATGATCAGCACACCCAAGGGCTTTGATAAAACTGCAGTAGAGTGTCTGAATACCTTCTGGAGAGAAAGCCCAAGGATCTGCTGTGATGCAAAGTCAGAGAAAACCCTGAGACTATGGGGCCTGGATCAGAACACTCGGCTTCATATGAGGGTTCATTGAGAATTTATTGTGCTCCCACTAGATGCCCAGCGCCTTACAGATTACCAGTTGCTGCTCCCATGCCCCAATATAATGAAATAATTCCCCTTTTCAGAAGGACTATTAAAATGACACACTGCTGTGTCTCGAGGGACTTGTGGAAGGACTGAGTGCACTCGGGAAGAGTGGGGATCACCTTCCCTCGTTGAGTCAGGTAATGAGATTCACCGTACTCTCAGGGCTACTGTTAGACCAGTATTTATCATTGTAATCACAGCATCATTCCCATTGTTCTATCAGGCCAGTGTTATTTTTCTCCCAGAAGCCATGGCTCGGACCTGGAGAGTTGGTGCCCTTTCAGAGCGATTCTGGAACCCCTGCTCCAAGTCAGAATGCCTCCTCGACTCCCAGGGATTACGTGAGATTGGTCATGAGAAAACCCCACCTTCAAAGCAGATATTTTAAAAAAATTGATCCTGAAGCTATATATTTCCTGTAGTTAGTTGAAGCTATTTGTCATTTTTCTTCCTTAGCAGGTTATTGATTATAATGCAGGGCTCGAGATTCCCAGAGATGAAAATTATCCAGTCTGCTTGGGTTTTGTGGAATGACTAGGTGTAATTTAGAAAATTCTCATTTATTAGAACATGGTCCCCAGTGGTCAGGTTGTTCCTGCTACCGGATCGTTGGCGCCTCTAACCCCAACCACTGGCTTCCGGCTGTACCTTTGGGGTGGGAGGGTGACCAACCACAAAGACCCACTCCATTTTCACTATACTGTCCTGGCGTGGGTTTCCCTTCCACAGCTCAGCGCTCCATCTAGTGCGTGAAACACTAATGAGAAACACATTGAACATGTCTAATGTGATCTGTGACCTACTGATTTCCCCCCAACAGTTAGGCATCTCCTCCTATCACAAGGATCTTAAAATTAAAACAGAAAAATATGAAACTGTGTGGAAAGGGGAAAAAGCACGTAGAGAACCAGTGGTTCTCAGGCATGCCACGTCCCAGAATGACTCAAGAGGCTTCCTTGGGTAACAGCTTTAAATGCAGAACCCTGAATCAAGTTTGTTAGTGTCTCTAAGTTCATGTACTGATTTAATTCAGCCTTGAGCATCCTGACAGGCATGAGAAAATGGAAGCACTTTCCATTTTAACATTTTCCATTTGGGGCATCTATGTAATTTCACACCTATCTATATTACAAACCACCAAATTTTAGAGAAGATTGAGGTGGGTGGCTTACATAATTCTCACACTCAAGACACCTGCTCTTCAGGAGGGCAAATGTTTCCTTTGTACTAAATTCATTAAAGGAAATATCTGATAGTTTAGGGATATAGGCTTTTTTTATAACTTCTCACATTTTCCAATTTTAAAGAAATACACGTCAGTATAACAATATAAAAACACACAGTTACCACTAATGTGTTTTATATCTCCCCACATTATTCTGTGTATGCCCATTTAAAATGAAATAGGATAATTAAATACATACTGTTGAAAATCTGCTTCTTACACTTCCCAATAATTGCATGTACATCTTTCCGTGATAATAGAGACCTCTATTGTCTTTTAAACGCGTCATTGTATCTAGTATATTCATGTACTGCAATTTATTAAATTTTCTCTCGATGGGCATTGTTTCTAATTTTTCTGTCATAAATTGCCACACCTTCAATTTCTTTATATAAACCTATTTGCTCACTGGTGTAATTCTTTGCTTGACCAAACCCTAAAAGCAAAATTACTAGGTTTGAACCTTTGCCAGCTGGTAAAGCTCTGGAAACAGTGCCAAATGCCCTCCAGAAAGTTGTTATAAGTGTCAGGTCCTACTCTTGGAAAACAAAGCTGTGGCTCTTTTCTTACCAGTACCGATCGGTAGGTAAAATGTGAAATATTACAGACAAGAATCCGGTACTCCTGAGATGTTAATACATCATCTGGTCTTCGGCCACTTGTATTTCTTATTTTTTTAGCATATTTATTAATATTCATTGTCTTGTTTCTATTGTTGTAATCTCTTTTTTACCCCCACGATGGACTGCTTTTATAGCAGGATATGAATTTTTGCCTGACATATTTTGCCAACAGGCTTTTCTTTAAAAATTTTTGGTGGTATTTTTTAAGTTAAAGTAGTTCATTTTTTTCTTCATAATTTCTGGCTTCAGTGGGCTCTGGAAAAATTTTCCCGCCACCTCATAAACTAATTCTCCTGAATTTCCAGGTAACATGCCTAAGGCTGTCAATTATCCATTTAAAGCTCCATTCCAGGAGCAGTTTACTTTTGATTTATGGGAAAGACCTGGATGTATTTTTCTGTTTTGTTCCCCAAGAGTTGCTTCCGGATCATCTGTTGAAACAAATCTATCCTGTATTCAGGGGGTTGAGATGATTTCTTTATCTGCTTCTCTCTAGATTTCCTCTTCTCTATCAGGAGTATCATACTTTTTGTATTATTGAGTTTGAGTAACACAGTTACAATATTACATTGTAGTATCACTATCTTGTAGAATAAGGTTATTGGAATGCATTGTCTCTTATGGACAAGCTCTCTAAGGCTTTCGAACACTATCTTCCATCTAAGTGTTACAGAAACTGCAGAGGTTCTCTGTGTTTGGGTCACCCCTAGGGATAAATAAAAGCCTAGAGAATAAAGCTGTAGGGAAGCCCATGCTCTGGGGAGAGAAGAACAGTCAAGGGGCTAACCCAAGAAGGCACAGGTACGTTCATTCCCAGTGCATCAGAATGACCCAAGATCAGACTTCAGAACCTGAAGAGCAGATCCATATCCATTGGGTGGTCTCCCGTGACTTTTACAATTTTCATTTTAACAGCTAACGAGGGAAACTGGAATAATACAACAGACAGTCACAGGTAAAGGCCAGGAATTTCTAGGGGCTGGTACTTCTATGTTGGCCTTGGATTCGAGATCTACGGTGAGCAGGATTTTCATTTTCTCTTCATAGGAAACAAGTCTGAACTAGTTATGGTGCAACTGGAGAGCTGCCATCTTTTTTCTGCTGGATGTGGCTTGGGGATGCTGCAGACAAAGCCAACATTCATCTAGAAGCAGCTTCGAAGGTGCTCAGGGCCCCAAGAGATGTCCAGTCACCTGCACTGTCAAAGATGGAAATGATTATCTGAAGCTACAGAAGGTCAAGGTCAGGTGCTGCTAGGACTGTGCCATAGAAAGGCCCAGCACAACAAACAGGTGCCCCTGATTTTGAGCAGTAACACCTCCTGACAGAGTGGCCTGCCAGGGATGTTTACCGCAAAATGTGATCTCTGGCACTCGCATTAATCAACTTCCTGGACAGGGCTAATCCTTCCCGTTTGCATTTGGGTGAGAATCTTCCAGAGATGAAGATTTTTGTTGTGGTCTGATTTTTTTTTAAACAGATTTGCTTGTTCTGAAAATAATTAGGCCACAAGACTGTGTTCAGTGAAGCCATTCCTTTTCCTTGAAGGCAAGTCCACTTCCCAGAATGAATGGCCACGAGTCTTCCTGTTCTTTCTGGCAGAAATGCAGCTCATAAAGACGGTCTGAAGAGCCAACATCCCGATCTACAGATGTCAACTGAAGTGGTACCCAATCCTCAAACAGCTGATTTTGCCTTTTTGGAGGAATAAGCAGGGCTCACACATTGGCTTAAAGCTCCACAGGATCACTATCTCATTCAGAACCATTTGGAAGAAGAAAGAAAGAAACAAACAAAAAACCCGAGAAATATTTCTAAAAGGTCTAGAAATCTAGGAAATAGGGAATATTTTTGTATTTTTTTGTTTCTGTTTGTTTCGTTTCTGAATAGCTGTGAAGGTTATCCAATCTGTAGAGAAATGGAGGCACAGTATCTCTATTTGGAAAGCCTGGGTTCCATTTTTAACTGTATCAATTATTCGTAGCGTGACCTGAGATAAATACTTCACTTTTCCTTGTCTTAGTCTGGCTGTTCATAAAGTAGCAAGGATCTTAATGTTTGGAGGATCACAAAGCAAGGACCATAAAATGCTTATTATGGGTTCACAGGGTCACATGATCTTAAGGTCTGGGAAAGCACTTTGCAAACTCTGACGGGATCCATGGATATGTGTACACAAGTAGAAATAAACTTCACGTGCATACAAGTAAAGCTACATTTTCGTGGCCAGAGGGACCCCACACAGACTATGTAGTGATCTGGAGCTGGTGCTGTCTTTGGCCAAGACCCAGGCAGCCCACACACTGACCCTAAAGTGGATAAGACTGGTCACTGCTGCCCTTTGAGCTTCATGGAGCCTGGGGGATGCTTCTTATTCTGAAGGAGAAATATTACGGCTAGGTAAGGGGTGATTTTGTCCTTCGTTGTCATAGATGTTGTCCCCATGTGATGACATATGTGGAAAGAACACACCCCTTTCCCTCTCAGCCACTCAGTCTTCCCATTAAGAACATATGAGGTTTTGATTGGATAGTCTGTGTTCACAAAATATGTGATCTGTCCTGTGCAGTTTTAATCACTGCATTAACATGGCCAAGACATGAAGCCTCTAGGTAGACCCGGCATTCCAACTCTAAAGAGGAATCTTCTAGAAATAGAATTGCTGCTACTGATGGCTTCCAGAAAATCTTGGCTGCCGTCATGGAATGGTGGCATTCCAGGGCCAGGTCAGGTCAGTGACTGAGGTTGGAGTCCGAGACACTCTGCCTGAGGCAAAAAAGAGCACCAGACCTCACCTGACCTTCTGGGACACACCCAGAGCAAGCCTGGGTCTTTTATTCCCCCATCACACCAAATGCAGTGCCACACCAAGACTGAGGCTTATAAGTCCCACTCAGAGGGCAGGCCTTTGTCAGTAGCCTACAGTTTCCTGTTGCTTCTTATTGAAGGGATTGTAAGGTTTCACATTTGTGACCATTTGAGACAGCGGTGCCTGGTGACGGAAGATGTCAACTTTCATTTCTTTCCGTAAGATGCTATAACAGGGTGGAGAGAAAAAAAAAAAGAAAAAAAATGACCCATGAAATATACATAAAAATATATAACCTCATCTGTTTTCCAACTAATGATACTCATGTTCAGGAGAGCGAATGAGGGTCAGGAGAGCTCATGACAGAAAGGGAGACTGGGGATGGTTAATCCTTGTGTGCATTGTTTCATTTGTTTCTTTATTTGCATTCGGTTCCATTTATTGCATTACGTGCATCATATTGTAATCAGTTTCATTGACTGAAAATCCGCTCTGTGCCTAGAATTATAGTCAGTGCTAAGAATGGGTAGAATAGAAACTGTAGTCAAAAAGAGGTACTCAAATGTTACAACAAAAAGTCCCTATGGGAGCAAGCCAAGAGGCACAGAGAGGTAGAGTCACTTCTCTGGGCCAAGAGAGGACATCCCCCAGAGGCTATGTCAGTGAGGGTTTAAGTGAGTCATGATGAAAGCAGGTGGTAGATGAAGAAGAGGTGCATGGAGACAGAGGTGGGAGGGCACAGGGGATGTGGGGAGAGGTGCAGGGTGGGGGTGGGATGGGCCACATGTAGGGCTGAGAGTGGGTTTCCCCCTGCCAGTGGGGTTAAGCTGACTGCTCTCACATGACATCCTTAACCTCACGTGTCCTAGTTTGCTCTTTTAGCCAGCAAGAGTAATGTTGTCTACTAAGTCTATTGGAAGAATTGAAAGAAAATAAAAATATAGAACACAATGCAAATAATGCTTTCCCAAACCCTGTTCATACCCCAAGGCAGTCTTCCCAGTGTGGAAACAAGTCATGCCAACTCTCCTGAACAACTGCATTTTGCTGTGAATTTGCTGCTATTTGAATCACACACATTCAGTGTGATGCTTGTATGTGGCAAAAGTTACAGAGCCACAGCAACTCTGTCTAAAGTGGCTTTTTTTTAATACTATGATTTTTTTAAAAAGATTTTTATTTATTTGAGAGAGAGAGAGAGAGAGAACATGCACAGGAGTTGGGGGGAAGAGCAGAGGGAGAGCGAGAAGCAGGCTTCCAGGACTCCAGGATTTCGACCTGAGCTGAAGGCAGATGCTTAACCAACTGAGCCACCTGGGTGCCCCCTTTTAATGCTATGGTTATCATGAAGTCATAATTTTTTTATTATGTTGTGGGACAAGGCTGTTGAAGGACAAAGTCAAGCTTCTGTGCAGGTGGTATTCTGATGGGAGGGAATGCACAGGAAACTCTGAACTGTCCCGGAAACAGGAATGAGGAGAAGCGCCCACGGGCATTCCCTTGCTCTTGAAATTGGAGATTCAAAACGTCGGTGTCCTCTACCTCCTACGTCCCTGCCCCTCACTTCTATCTCCTCCACTAATCTCTTTGCTTGCTATTCCATAGCTCACTTCAACCTCAATCTAAGGCACACTTGATGTCCTATACACCTTGCTCAGAATGTGTTATGGGGACCACATGGACTGCAACCCCTTGGCATTGGCATTCAAGGCCTAAACGCCTTAATCCCAGACCACCACTGCAGCCTCCCAGGCACAAGGATCCACAGCAAATGCACCAGCCTGTCCTCTAAACGAAGGGGTATCATTGGTCCCTTTTCTCCTGGTGGTCTCCCCCGCCTACATCTGGCCAGCAGGAGCACTGTTGACTGGCAGTGTCAGAATGCAGACTCTGGGGGCATGGGCCAGAGGGCGTGGAGGCAGGCCCGGGAATGGAGACTGGGTGTCTGCCTCTAAAGGAAGCTTAGAAGTGAGAGGAAGGAAGGCAGAGAAAGGGATGGCTTCTCAAAGGCGGCATCTATGATTTCCACAGGAGGGAGGTGGCTGGGGTGGGAGGCCCCTGAGTTTCTCCTCAAGCAAGAGGAAAGGAGCAGGGTTGAAGAGGACCAGGTGCTCAGAAGGAGGAGCAAGATCTTGTCTTTGGCAGGAAAGGAGACAGAAGCAATGGTGGGAGGAGAGATTCTGATGTTGGGGGCAGGGAGGGGAGAATTCAGAACACTTGCAGATGGGCTGGAGGCACAGCAGCCTGTGTGGCCCCCACTGGGCAGTGCAGGCTCCTTGCAGCAACAGTGAGGCTGAGTACCGGAGCCTGGGTTCGGGAGTGCCCAGAGCATGCCCCGTGTGCAGACAGGCTCTCAGAAACAACAGGAAAAACACAATAGATCAGTCAGACACCATCAGGAGGAAGTCAACTCACTAAGTTCTCATGATACTCATCAGAGAGAGACTTCGACTCCCACTTTCATGGGGAATTTTCAGCAAAAATACATTAGAGTGTTACAAAAATTGAGAGGTGATACATCAAAGGCCTGATGTTCTCTGATCTCAAGGGCCAAGGAGGTCCTCTTGTTACAGAAAGTTTTTTAAGATTTTATTTATTTATTTGTCAGAGAGTGAGAACAAACCGGGAGCAGCAGGTATAGGGAGATGGAGAAGCAGGCTCCCCGCTGAGCTGGGAGCCCGATGTGGGATGCAATCCCAAGACCTTGGATCATGACCTGAGCCGAAGGCAGACACTTAACAGACTGAGTCACCCAGGCACCCCAGAGAGAGCTTTTTAAAATCTGAGTGCCCCACTGTGTTTTCTCAGTGCCTGTCACATGCTCCATTAGGGGTGGGCGCAAGAATGGAGATTTGGATATCTGACCCAACAGAGGTCAGTCACTTCCTTGTGAGTGACCCTGGGGTTGCTGCCACTATCTGTGTTTCGAGAACCTATGTGTACCCCAAGAATAAGAACCCCAGGGAAGCCACCGCAGAGGGTCCTCAGTCCCCAGTCTGAGACAAGGTGACAAAGCTATGTGCAGCATGTGGGGAGTGATGAGTGTGGGGCTGCCCAGGACTCAGCACTGGGCCTAAATCTGGGCTTGAGGGTGTGGCCAAAAGACTTGAGTCTTTTTCCCAGGTAGTAATAGCAGCAGTAACATTAGTAACGGCAGAAACAGCAGTAGCAACATTACTAATAGCAGGAACAGCAGTAGCAACATTGGGAACAGCGGGAACAGGAGTAGTAATATTAGTAGCTGTCGTAACAGTAGAGGATGGTTTTCCACTTGGAAAAACAGATTTCTTGGAAATATAGTAGAACATGGAACAGCTAGATCACATGGTTGGGGAAACATGCTAGACCCACCAGGTGTCAGAGCTGAGGTCTGAGACATGTGGGGGGAGAGGATAGATCATGAAAGAAGAAGGCAAGGGATCAGGAATGTTCACATGTGCCCTGGAAAAACACTGTCATGTCTCTCCTCTGTCATTAACCACCCAGACACAATGTATGATTCTAGTTTTGTGGACACTAAGTCAACACAACAGACATCAGAGTGCATTTAATTTGCCATTGTTTCTTTAGGTCTTTTAGTGAAATAAAATACATTGATTGTCTAAATTTCCATCAGTCCTGCCTTTGCAAATGGACCTGTGACACTGGAAAACGTGTCCTGCTTTTCCCTCCACTCAGTCACTGCCTGAGAGACTAGGTCATGCATACAGGGTGTGCAATAATCTGGGTGCCTCATACACAGGTCCACACAAGGCCCTCTTGTGGTTTCATGGCTGCGTGGTGAAGAGCTTCCTGTGTAGGATCCCTGGGATAAACCAGTGCTTTCACACACAACTTGGTCCGCAAGTATCTGTGAGACCAGGGACCCTCTTTTTCCAAGGGTCACAGCATGACCCCCTTCCTCTGTGAAGCCTTCCTTAACCCCCCATGTGGATCCCTCGGACTCTTCTATTTGCCTCACTGTCTTGATCTGTAAAATGGGGGGAAAAGAGCACCACCCTCACAGGGTTTCTGGGTTGGTGAGATGAGTTTGTAAGTACAAACCACTTGGATAGCCTCGTGTAGATGAAGTACTCACCTGCATGAATGACAATATTAGGGTGACAGGCATCATCCTCTACTATGACTGTGTTTTCTTGTTCAGTGCTAGACTGTGAGCTCCTTGCAAACTGGGACTAGTTTGTGTGAGCTCCTGGAGCACCATGAATGTCCACTGACCCAGGGAAAGAACATACAGATGAACCAGTAAAGGCATGAGTGAATGGGAGAATAAACAGTTGTACAGGGACACCTGGGTGGCTAAGTGGGTTAAGCCTCTGCCTTCAGCTCAGGACATGATCCCAGGGTCCTGGGATCAAGCCCCACATAGGGCTCTCTGCTCAGCGGGGAGCCTGCTTCCTTTCCTCCCTCTCTGCCTGCCTCTCTGCCTACTTGTGATCTCTGTCTGTCAAATAGATAAAATCTTAAGCAAAACAAAAAAACAAAAACAGCAGTATGAACTGACCACTAGGGCCCACAAGGCCCACCCCACTAGCTGCCTTTTGGAACATATAAGAAATCCAGTGGGATGGCTTGGATTCCACCTGTAGGTCACCTCCTCCGGAAGCCCCCCTTACTGCTGAGCTAACTCAGCACCCCGGCCAGGTCCTACTGACTACACTGTCCCACCTTTTATTCTTCGAAGCACACAGTATGCTCTCAAATCATTTTATTTCTTCAATTACCGGTGTGCTTCTGTGCTGTCACATCAGAACATAAGCTCTTGAGAGCCAGGATCATGCCTGTTGGGCCTTCGTGCTCAGGGCCTTTAATGGTGCCTGGCCCAGAGTGCATGCTCAATAAACATTTGATAAATGAACAGATGCTCTACCGAAAGGAGAAAAGGCACCCTTTGTGAGAGAGCCACCTCCCAAGCCCTCCAAGACACACAGCGACCTCCGCTGGACCTGGTTAAGACCGCATTTGCATTTCCAAGACTGTGTCATCTTATTTGCAAGCCCAGGACGTCCATCAAACATGTTCAGATTTGAGTTATAATGAACAATAAGAATGCACTGCTTCTCTCTGGCAGCTCCAAATAAGAGTCTGCGAGAGCCTTCTGTCTGACGTATCCTGCTTTCAATGTGGAAAACGGTGTTTAAAAATATATGTGACTTTCAACAGAATGTTGTCTCTTATGGAAACTAAGGCGGTGATTCACGGGAGTAAATATGGGGCGCATGCGTTGGGTTCCAGGCATCCAGGTGTGTTCTGCTGGTTACGCAGAAGAGTGATACACGTGCAAAGCTGTGAGTCTGAGAGGTAAAGATGCTGCTCACCTAACAGGCCTTAGGCATCTTCGCACGTTCCTTTTAGCGACAGCGGGAAAGTGGACAACCCTATCTTCTGGACTTGACACCCCATTTTTTAAAATGATGTAAATTTACTTTTAGTATGTAATTGTTCCTTAGTGGAATAACCATAATGAGGATCCACCCTACCCTCTGGCCTCCCCACCCGCTCCCAGTGTGTCTGAGCACATAGGACTCGGACTTACCGGTGAACTTCAGAGTCTGGTGATGGGGTTGTTGATGGAATGTCAGAATTGGTTGGGTGTCTGGCTGTGAAATGAACCTTCCCGGTGTATCCTGGGATATTGGCAGAGCTGAAAAAAAGAGATAAGAGATAGGGGACAGAGGAAATAAGAAGAGGCATTTGTGAAATAGTCCTGGTCACTAGCACCCACACACGAGAGTACGAAGCACGACTCGGGAAACCGGGCTGGCACACAGGAAAGGGTGCAGGTGGGGGCACGCTGACTCAGAGATGCACAGATAGCCGCTCTCCTCTAGGACTGAAGAAACTGACTTCCAGTCCATGTTTTTCCCATTATTTGAATTTGCAAGTATTTTACCTACATGATTCACCGCTGAGCTGTTTCCTAATGAAGGAGGACGTGGGTTCTTTATGGAACCCCAGACCTGTGTTCCACACATGACTCTGTCTTGCAGACTCCAGTCCTAGTGAACATGCAACTGTGGGTTTTTTTTTTTTTTTTAGAGATATTATGTATTTATTTGAGAGAGACAGAGAGAGCAAGAGAGTGAGAGCAAACTGGGGGAGCAGTAGGCAGAGGGAGAGGGAGAAGCAGACTCCCTGCTGAGCAGGGAGCCCGATGTAGGTCTCGACCCCAGGACCCTGGGACTACAACCTGAGCCGAAGGCAGACGCTCAACTGACTGAGCCACCCAGGCACCCCCAGAGCTGTCTTTTCTAAATAATATTTTCTTACCACCATTGTTGTACCGCACTCTTGATTTCACATAATTTCTTGAAACTGCACAGATTTAAACAAGCATTGGCTTGTTCAGTTCTATCCCACTTAACTGCTGCCTTCTCTGTCCTTGTCCCACCAGTGAGAGGGGAGAGAGACTACACGGGAACATATGGGAAGGTGTTTCACAGCAGGTATAAACTCCCTATCTAGAAAGGCAAGCAAGTATCCCAAAGAAGTATCTTAATAAGCAGTTCAGAGGCGTATGAATAATAACTAATATTTTTGGCCATCTTTACAGACTACAAATGCTTGGAAGTAAATGCTTTACTGAGGGAGAGGTGAGGCTGAGCTCTGGGGCTGGGCTGTGTGGGCTCAGTCCCTGCTGCTGCTTACGACCTGTGGCCGTGGCCTCCACAGCCAGGGATGGTACTTAAAGTGTATTTCAAGGAGCAAGAACCCAGCACGTGCAGGGCCTGATGCTCACTCAACTAGTACCCGGTCTTTGTGGACTTGAACTCCTAGCGTCCTGTTGGTGCTAGAACCTCAGCTTATCGTGCATGTTTGGAGAGAGAAGGGTGACCGCCACCATCGTTCATACACCAGCAGCGAGGGAAGGGCCAAGACCACAGGCAGCCACTTCCAAGTGAAGCTTATCCAGCATGGGCAGCTGGTAAGATGTTCGGACAGTGGTTTCCAAATGTCCTCACACACTGAAAATTAATGGGGATTTTTCAAAGCTACCCATGCCTGACTCCCAGCCCCCAGACATTCTAATTTAACTGGTAAGGGAGTGTGACCTGGGATTTGGGGCCTTTCAAAGCTCTCGAGATCATTCTGGATAAGCGATGCATCTAAGTTTGGAAATCCCCACGTCAGAGCTATATCTTCAGGTTTGTTGGAGGGACCTGGGTGATTGAATGAGCGTTGCCAAATTCTAGGCAGCGCCCTTTAGGATTTCCTGGAATTTTCTTGAAGAAGTGTGGCTGTATGTCAGAGAGGTAACCAAAAACAGGGCAAAATTATTCATGTGTCTGTCTTTCCCCCAAACATTCTGTAAAGCTTCCATGCATGTTACAGAGGAAATCCCCTTCCTCTGTGTGAGATGTTTTTTTTTTTTTTTTTTTTTTCCACTGCCTCTGAAACACCTGCAGAATTAAAATGCCTCTAAAAGTCACGGCCTTCCAGGAGAGCAGTTAAGAAGTGAAAGATGGAAGCAAGCAGTTTGTCAATCGGGAGGAGGGCTTGACAGAGGACATCATACAGCTCTGTATGCCTCGTGGGAGAGGTTATTGATGTGAAGGGATATTATTCACTACATTATAATGATGATACGATGTTACCCTACATCACATCCAACGACAACAAACCACGACCCAGGAAACTACGTTAAAGATAAGCCGCTTAGCCTGAAGAAATGAAATCAGTTGCATAATAAACCAATTTTGAAGTTTGGGCAAATATTTGAAAGTGGAAGTCCTCACCCACGCCGCTTCTAAATCTATTCCATTTACCCCCCGCCTTTGCAGGAACATCATGGGGGGACTTTTTTCCCATCTTCAATGCAACATGTTGACCTCCTGTCAAGAAGAGAATAGTCTCTGGGGGACTGTCTAGAGCCTTGTTGCCAAGGGTTGATGTGGTTTTCTAGAGAGAGGAGACAATCTGTGAAAGGTGCTAAAACGTGAGGTCTTTGAAATGCACTTCCAGATTGGCCCCATGGTCAAAGAACCCCTCCCGCACTTAAGGGGATCTGAGACAAGCTGGAGCTCATTTAAAAATAAGACAAGTCTTCATTGTTTGTTTTTGCTCCAGAGCTTCTAGGCCTTTGAACCCTTCTGGTGTACCCGGATTCCTGGAGTAAGCCGGGTGCATGAGAAAACATTACCACCTACATTTGCAACGAACTGGTTTTGTTCGATCTAGTGAAATAAAATACAGAACAAAGAATTTTAGACCATAAGGAACTTAGCGAGCTTCTCAGAAAAGGGAGCACAGAAAGTGTGTGATTCCAAGCCAAACAGGGAAGAAAGAAACGGTGGGAAGAGCAGGTAGGGTGGAGAATACAGGGAGTGTGCACGTGGGCTGGGATCTTAGCCTGCACACAGCCTCTTCGCTGCTCCAAGGACAGGACTCACGCTCAACTGAGCCGGAGCGGTGTCCCAGGAGCCATTTGAAAGGCTGGCGTGAATTGACTCAACCCTCACAAGACCCTGTGTTGTAGGTCCTAGAATCATGCCTCTGGTGCAGATGCAGACACAGAGGCTGCAGAGAAAGTCCAAGGAATGTGTCCAGAGCCATGGAAGCCGACGGGGGCAGAGCCACCCCACCCAGAAGGCCAGATGGAAGGACCTAGGCAGGAGAGCTCTGCTGCCTCTGAATGGTCGCATGGACTCAGGGCGTGTCTTCACATGCAAGTTCCGGTCGCTTTGATGATCCTTCACGGAGAGCTGTTAGTGTCGGGTGCACGTCCAGGCAGAAATCAGCCAGGCCTGTTTCTGACGCCTCTCACGTTAATGAGAACTGTTTTAAATGCACATGTAGAGATTTGAAGAGCCCAAGTGGGGCGAAGACCACCAATGCAAAGTAAGGGGAGATGGAAGGGGGTGAATGAGAGGGATGCAGAAAGAAATTGGCATGAGGTCAGAGGGCAGAGAGCAGAGAGGATGGCACTGAATCCTGGGACTGCCCCCACCAGCCATGGGACCTTAGACAACAGAATTGAAGCTCTTGGAGCCACACTGTGCTCTGGTCAGGGGACTGTGGCTCCCCTGGATGGGGCAGGGCAGGGGAGGGGTCACGGCTGGCCCAGAGCAAGGGGGTGGGGTGGGGTCAAGGCTGGGCCTTCAGGAGGGCCAAGAGAAGGGGGCTGCAGAGCTTCCTTGGGCCCACTGCTGGAGGGGAAAAGGAAGGAGGGGTCTTGCGCTCGGATTTATTTGTTTTGACTGTTGGGAGAGAAATCTAAGTAAGACCACAATCATTTTGGACATTGGGTTGTGTTTCTCAGAATTGAAGCTATTTGGGCCCCAAGATCTGTTCAGGAATTACAGTTTTATTGTCATCCTTATCCACAATAACATCGCTATTGTTACCATTTATTGTTACTTGTTTTTCCTCTTAGTTTTTATTGTTTATTACCATTTATTGTTATTTGTTTTTCCTCTTAGAGAGTTCTTAGACTCTCCCCGAAGGGAAGGGGACACAGAAATAACCCAGAGGCTTCGAACGCCAACAGGGCTGGAGTCTACACCTGATGCCGAAGCGTGTCCTTGTGGGCAGGGCACGAGCTTGCCCTGGGGGTTAGGGAGCCCATCTCTCAGCCTCTCCTGAAATGAATGCTCTGGGGCTCTTTACATCATGCTCTCCGGCCTCAGCCTCCTCATCTGTAAAATGGGTACCAAACCAGTTCCCGGGCCTTGGGTCTCATCACATTTGTTTGAAAAGCAAATGAAGGAGTAGATGTGAAAGTCCTCTGAAAAGGCAGAAGTGTGGCTAAGGTAAGGAACTACTATTCATAGCCTCATTCTTGAACCTGGGTTGTGGTAAGGTTGTGTGTGTGTGTGTGTGTGTGTGTGTGTGTGCACGCGCTGTTTAAAGGTGCAGCATGCCATGGTAACTGGCAGGAAGGCCCCGCCTTCTCCCATCTCAGACTTTCGCAAGCACCTGCCTGAGGATCCATTTTGGACAATCACTGCTTATTTCCAAACACTTCATCACAGAGATGATTGAGCTGCAGACACAGTAAATATGAAACTGTGTACAGTCCTGAAATGAAGGATTACAACCTTGTGGAAGGCAGCCCGGTGGGGGGGAGGTGGGGCCTGGTGGGTTTGGGAAAACAGGCCAGTGGCGTCTGGAAAGCACCAGGTGTGGGGGCGGGAGGCATGGGTCCATGGCCAGCTTCCACCTCGCTGGGTTCACTGGGCTGGGCCTCCTGGGCGAGCACCTCTCCTTCTCTGAGCCCGTTTCCCTGCTGGTAAAAGCAGGGACTGGGCCAGGTTAGAGCCACCACCTAAGACCCCAGCTCTATAGCTCCAACAGCTGGTTCTTGGCAAAAGAAAACCCACTTCCAACATTTCCTTAGGAAAGAACAGAATTGTATGCCTTTGGATCCTGCCTTGGCCCAGATCGGCTGCTCCCTATTGTCCCCACACTTAGGTGCTTTTTACACCGATGACCCATGAACACAAAGCATTATGGAGCTACATGGAATCATAGGTATTTACTAAAAGAAAATGAGCCTCTCGTCAACCTTGCTCATTAAGCTCTTGCAAAGGATATAGCTCTTACATTCAAGAGAAGGATAAAAAATAAGATTTGGGAGGGTAAAAGGGGTTTCCTTAGTTAGTTTTTCCTTATGTTAGTTTTTGCCTTACTTTTTTTTTTTGCTTGACACAGATTCTAAGTGAGAAGTGACTTTGTATTTTTTTTTAAATTCCTGAATAGTATCCTGATCCAGTAAACAGTACGTACGTATTTCCGGAAGGAATGAAAAAGCCACTTTTCCTAAACTTTAGGATTTCCTACCGAACTCAATGGATGTTGTGGATTCACTTAGTTCCTAAACTAGTCTCAAGTTACAAGTTGAACTACAATGCAAACTGCATTAATACTTTGAGTTCCTTAACTGTAAGCGTTTTGTCATAACCGAGCACTCCTACAAATCAGAAAGTACTTCAATTTTAATGAGAAAACTCTGTTTTTAGGGATTTATTCTACATAAATGCATGCATAATTGTGCAAAGATGTATGCAGAGGTATTTATTGTTACATTGTTCACAATAGAAAAAATGTGTACTAAGCCCCTGGCCTCTGTAAACCATAATATAGCCTTTCAGGCAGCCATTGAAAAGGTTTCAATAGTCCTGCATAATGTCAGGGAGAACATGCATTGCATATTTCAACTTTACACCCATCACAAATGTACATACACAACAGTGCACATGGACCTACACTTTGCAGATGCTCATGTGTGTGTGGGGGGGGCAGAGAGTAAGAAATATATCGAGTTTTAATTTGGGGGTTGAAAATGGAAGAGACGTTTACTTTCCAAACTTTAAAAATATTCTAATTATTTTTCAGTGAAAACATTTGGAACATTAAAAAAAAAAAAAAAAGATGTCAGGTAAGTTTTGACCCCAGCATCAAAGGAGAGCACAAGCATACAGAACAAATACTTGTTCTGCTGTAAATTTACATAAAATTCCCCCCCCAAAAATGAGTTTGCAACATGCTTAAGAATGTTCTGGTGTTTTGACTCCAAAATTCAATTGGAAGAGTCTCCCTTAAATAAACAATCCCAAATCATAAAAAAGAGTCACATAAAAAAGTGCTTGATAGCATTGTTTATCATAACAAAAAAATGCAAAGGATTTGCATATGTCACCTAGTCCTGTGAACTAGTCAATGACAAACACATCTACACAAATAAAAATTATAAGAAGTGCATAATAAATGTACCCATGATACTGTTGTAGTGTTAAGGTGGTAAAATTTTTTTGACAGTATAATTCAAATTTTTACTAAAATTTATATCTGCATACAGAAATAAAACATCTTTTATAGTGGTTATCTTTAACTTGTGGAATTATGAGTTTTTTAAATAATTTTTTTTTAAGATTTTATTTATGTATTAGTTAGAGATAGGGAGAGAGTGAGCACAGGCAGACAGAGAGACAGGCAGAGGCAGAGGGAGGAGCAGGCTCCCTGCCGAGCAAGGAGCCCGATGTGGGACTCGATCCCAGGACGCCGGAATCATGACCCAAGCCGAAGGCAGCCGCTCAACCAACTGAGCCACCCAGGCGTCCCTTAAATAATCTTTTAATTTCTATTAACATATCATATATTATTAGCCCCAGGGGTACAGGTCTGTGAATCGCCAGGTTTACACACTTCACAGCACCATAAGGTGGTAAAATTTTAAATTTTAAATGTAGTACCATCCGAGCTAGTAAATATAGGAAAGCAAGACTGAAAGTGCACAGGACAGGTGGGACTATGTCAAAATCCTAATAATGGTTGTGTGTTTGTGTGACAGTGTGGTTAAATTTTTTACTGTGACCAATTTCTCTATGCTTTCTTCCCCTTAATGATCAGATTTAGGGGGTGCCTGGGTGGCTCAGTGGGTTAAGCCTCTGCCTTTGGCTCAGGACATGATCTCAGGGTCCTGGGATCGAGCTCGGCATCAGGCTCTCTGCTCATCGGGGAGCCTGCTCCCCCCTGTCTCTCTCTCTGCCTGCCTCCCGGCCTACTTGTGATCTCTCTCTCTGTCAATAGAATAAATAAAATCTTTTAAAAAAATGATCAGATTTAGTTCTACAATAATTTTTAAGCTCTTTTTTAAACCATTGGTACAACCACTGGCAATTTAAAAACCCTGGCTGCATCAGATGACTTGGTAACCAGAAAGCAGAATCTGAAATTAAGGAGGATAATTTGAAAGACAGTCACTCTTTCGGGAGATTGGTGACCCCAACAGTGGAACCACTTGAATGAAGAGACAGTAGCCTTGAGCCTCTGAAAGCTGGCTTCTGTTGATGGAGTGGAGAGCCACACTCAGCACCACAATTAAGTCTCATGAATTATGGAGAATCCTGATGATAATATCATGAAGACATTTTCCTTTAAGAAAGTTTAAGATAAGGAATTAAGAGAAGAGTCATATTTGCTCTGGTGTAGGATGGCACGATATATTCTGAACTTGACACAAAAGTAGTCAAGTTCATGCATTTCTGGGTGTGGGATTTTATGCAAATGGCATCATATGGTGTTGTATTTTAGCTCAATGTAGTTTTGAAAAAACAAAATATTTTGTTTAAAGGTCGGTACGTATGTAGTAAAACTATCAAGCAAAGCAAGTGAAGGCTAAGCACGAAGTCTGATGGTGATGACTTCAGGTTTGGGAAGGGGACCCAGGTGATGGGGTTGGGAGGCTCACAAGTGGCTTAAAAGATATTAGTAAAATGTTATCTCTTTTGGGACGCCTGGGTGGCTCAGTTGGTTAAGCAGCTGCCTTCGGCTCAGGTCATGATCCCAGCGTCCTAGGATCGAGTCCCGCATCAGGCTCCTTGCTCGGCAGGGAGCCTGCTCCTCCCTCTGCCTCTGTCTGCCTATGCTTGCTCTCTCTCTCTAACAAACAAATAAACAAAATCTTTAAAAAAAAAAAAATGTTATCTCTTTATCTAGGCAGGAAAGCACATGCATTTATGTGTCATTTTACTTTATATGTTGCATAGGACACTACATATTTTCGTACCTACCAATATTTCATAATAAAAGTGCAAAGCATTTCTTTGTGTTAAAAGGTTATGACTATGAAAAACTGAAAGCTGATGGAAAGAAGAAACTTTGCGAACTTGGTGGCCCTCTAGTGCCCAAATCGCACAAGTACAATTCACGTCTTCGTTTGGGAGATCCACTCACACTTTCACTTCCTTAAAAACAAAAATCAACAGCAAGACCAGGGAGAGTGGCATGGTCCCAAAGTTACCCAGGTGAGATGGTATGTTTTACGTCAAATTCTTAAAATACTGCCAGGCTGCTCTTCACTCTCTTTGAAGAATGACCCAAGAGCATATGTTTCGATTCTTTGGCAAGAATGTTTCATAAAATGTTTCACAATTTAAAGATATGTTTCAAAAGAAAACCAGTATTAAATTTTTATACCTCTAGGATCTTTTTTAATTGGTTTCATCCCCATGTCCTTCTTTTAACATCTTCAGAATTACTACGTTTAATAGCACTAATTTCCTTGCAAAATTTGAGGAGGAATTACACCAACAGATCTCCTCAAGGCTCAGCTCAGACATCACACGCCGCCTTTGGGTCCCATGGGTGAAAGTGATCTCTCTGTGCATGTGAGCTTCGAAAAAACGAAACTAACTTTTTTGGGGACTTATTTCAGCCTGCTTTATATCATGATTGCTTGCGTACAGCCCTAATCCATCCCTCAGATTCTTAAGGTACGCCAGGACGAAGTCTCTGTCTTTTTTATCTTTATGTTACCACAGTTCTTTTTTATAAGTTTTTTTAAGATTTTTTTTAAGATTTCTTAAGATTTGTATTTATTTATTTGACAGGCAGAGATCACAAGTAGGCAGAGAGGCAGGCAGAGAGAGAGGAGGAAGCAGGCTCCCTGCTGAGCAGAGAGCCCGATGCAGGGCTCGATCCCAGAACCCTGGGATCATGACTGTAGATCGAAGGTAGAGGCTTAACCCACTGAGCCACCCAGGCGCCCTATATGTTACCACAGTTCTTAACACGGCACCTGGAACGTTTTATAGGCTCTTTTGTCTTTTCCTTTGGGTGCCTTTTCTAGAGATTTAAGTGAGATAAGTTCATAACTATATTTTAAAACTGAGGTTATATCTGAAACATATTTTCTAGTTTGGCCAAGCAGTCAGAAGAATTACATAGTCAGAATAGATAACAGAGGGACCTGTGAGATTACTGTAGGATACAGGATTGCATCTAACCTGCCACGGAGAAAGGCAACTTGTTTGTCTCATGGGCACAGTTGATGTTTAAAAAAAAAAAAAGGAATCCATTAACATTGAAAATACTGTCATGATTCAGTTTGGCCTTGCATGAAATGTGCAAGTTTGTCAGTCATCACGGAAACTAAAGGGATAATATCCGTGACATTCAATGACTCAGTGGCATAATGAAAACAGCGTGGGATTTCAACTTCCAGCAGCATCTGGTGAATCCTAGGGAAGTAACTTCTGAGCCCTAGTATTCCCATTGGTGAAAGCAAATATATATACATACTATACCTAAACAAGCTATATATATTTATATAGCTTCATATGTTATATGTCAAATATATTTTATATTTATATAGGATATATTGTGTATATTATATAACATTATGTATGTTACATTTTTATATGTAAGATTATAAACTATAAGTTATATAACTTTATATTATATTATTTTATATGATATATGTTTTTATATAATGAATTATGTTATATGTTATATAAGCATGTTATCTAGAATAATATACTATATATTATTGTATATATTATTTGTATATGATAAAATATATGTGATACATTTAGATTATATATTACATAAGATTATGTAAGTGTATAAGTATACATAAGTGTATGTATAATATTATAGAAGTGTATAAATATTTATAAGTATATTATTATATAATTTTATAATATATTTTTATATAGTTTATGTGAGTATCTTTTATATATATGGAATTATATTTTATATGGGGTGTAAAACATATCACATGAATGTATACCCAGGTGCCCAGGGGAGACAGTGCACAAAATTGTCATCCCGTCTGTGACAAGTGCTTTTGGGCAGGTGATGTCTTTCTTCTCAAGCTATGTCCATGGAGGCAGTCTTTTATATCTCACTTATGATAAAGCCCATCACCATGTTCCATCCTGAACATAAGGGAGTGATTACGAGTGGAACTCACCGACTTGTGTTTGTATAGAGCGTTTTAGAGCTCCGAGGCTTGGCGACAGATGTGATGTCTCCGAAGGGGTTGTCCACGTCATCGGCATTTGTGGACTGCACATAACCACTGTTTGCATGACAAGAAAAGAAAACGCAGGTTTCTTGATAAGAAAAATGGAAGAAAAGATCAACAGGGTCCTAACATCCAAAGGAAATCTTATTTGCTAAATAGATCAAAAACTGAAAACCCAAAATAAATTAATAATAATAACCATGATGATGGAATAATTTGCCTTAAAAAAATAAAGGCAGGAGATTTTCCCATTTTCAGAAAAACAGTTTCGAGGCCCTCATGATATTAAGTTTGGGCCAGAGTGGAATTTTGTGCCAAGAATCAGGCCGTCTCTGCATCCCTGGGTTGGCTCCTTCCCTGGAGACAGGGATCAAGCCTGGGACAGGGCAGAGACTGGCATCCGCCAGAGCCACTAGGGCTCCTGCTGGGGACGGGAACCTAGTTGGAAAGAGCAGTAATGAGGGAGGAGGTGGGCCAAGATGAAAGACCCATCTTCTCAGATTCACTTGGTTCCATGGTCCTATGATCCGAATATTTATGTTTCTCCCATATTCCTGTGTTGATATTCTAATGCCCAAAGGTGATGGTAGGAGGAGGTGGGGGGAGTAGGAGGAGGGAGGAGCTTGGGTCATGAAGGTGGAGCCCTCCTGAGCAGGATTCATGTTCTTCTAAGAGAGGGTCACAGAGCTCTTTTTCCCTTTCCACCCAGGGAGGACCCGTGAAGAAGTCTGGGACTCGGGAGAGAGTCCTCTCTCCACCATGCTGGCACTCAGATCTTGGGCTCCCAGGCCCCAGAACTGTTAGAAAGAAATGTCTGTTGTCTATAAGGTGACATTTTGGGTTAGCAGCCCCAATGGACTCAAAGACAGGGTTATTCCTCAACCTGAAGCAGATAGACTCCCACAGGCTGGATGACGCATGTCTTTGCCGACTATGGAAAGCTAAATTTAAATCTAGACAAGTAAGAAGAGACATTTCCTGCACTTCAGTGTGAGTGAGCACGTCTGTATCTTCTGCATCAAGTATCAAAGCCTTTCTGGTTGACAACACCCAATATTAGTAGCACCCAGCATATTTTACTTCGTAAAATAACCAATTTGGGGAAACAGAAAAATACCACTCCCCCTTTCTTTCTTTTATCAAAATCGTTAACAGATCTGTGATGGAAGTCCTGACATTAAGCAGGCTTTGTGCTGGCAAAACATTAGAAATCTGTTCGAAAGTGTTAGTTGTCTTAAACAGTGAATTACAAACATGAGTGAGCTGAAGGTAGCTACAATT
This sequence comes from Taxidea taxus jeffersonii, assembly GCA_003697995.1. Taxonomy (NCBI): domain Eukaryota; kingdom Metazoa; phylum Chordata; class Mammalia; order Carnivora; family Mustelidae; genus Taxidea; species Taxidea taxus. Next base: position 164,408 of record RCUC01146056.1, on the reverse strand, counting down.
TAGATGTAAATCTAGTCATTTTTAAGACATTAAGAAACACTCTCACTTACGTATAAAGAGGAATGTATTTGCTTCTGGAACTTGGACTCACGCTTAGAAAAAAGAGAAAATTTGGACAATGAACATTAACTTCATAAGCATCAAATTATTACAGTGTTTCTCTTATTAAAAGAAAAGCAAAGTCTTCAGAGATACCGCATGGGAATTAACCTCTAAGAGTTTGTAATTGTAAACAGAGGTGATTTAAAGATGGGGTTTTAAGTGAAAATTAAAAAGCAGAGCAAATGTACTCCAAGTCTTGAGGACTTGTGGCTTGCTCTCTGTGGCCCTATTTTAAAGCCTCTCCTCTTGGCTTTCTCCTTTGCTGTAGGCTTCCTTCCGGACTGAACAGGCAATATTTGGCAAAGCTGGGCCCCCGATTTTCTTCAACACACGGAATTTTCACGTTGAATGGCTCCTCCTGACCAGCCAGTCCAACCCTCCATGGTACAGACAAAGCAGCCAGGACACGAAGTTTAGTGATTCACACGAGATCACAGATATTTATGGAATTTCATGGAGCTCTGGGTTTATTTTCTATTTTCCCTGCTCCAGCCCCAGAATCGGCCATTCCTCCAGGGGTCTCATAATTTCTTTTACTGAAAAAATGGTGATTAAAAGCCAACACCCTTTAAAGAAGAATTAATTCCTATTCTCCTGAAACTGTTCCAAAAAATAGAAATGGAAGGAAAACAGCTATTGGCTATTGTGGACATTGCTGCTATAAACATTCGGGTACACGTGCCCCTTTGGATCACTACGTTTGTATCTTTAGGGTAAATACCCAGTAGTGCAATTGCTGGGTCATAAGGTAGCTCTATTTTCAATTTTTTGAGGAACCTCCATGCTGTTTTCCGGAGTGGTTGCACCAGCTTGCATTCCCACCAACAGTGTAGGAGGATTCCCCTTTCTCCACATCCTCCCCAGCATCTGTCTTTTCCTGACTTGTTCATTTTAGCCATTCTGACTGGTGTGAGGTGGTATCTCATTGTGGTTTTGATTTGTATTTCCCTGATGCCCAGTGATGTGGAGCACTTTTTCATGTGTCTGTTGGCCATCTGGATGTCTTCTTTGCAGAAATGTCTGTTCATGTCCTCTGCCCATTTCTTGATTGGATTATTTGTTCTTTGGGTGGTGAGTTTGCTAAGCTCTTTGTAGATTTTGGATACTAGCCCTTTATCTGATATGTCGTTTGCAAATATCTTTTCCCAATCTGTCAGTTGTCTTTTGGTTTTGTTGACTGTTTCCTTTGCTGTGCAAATGCTTTTGATCTTGATGAAGTCCCAATAGTTCATTTTTTCCCTTGCTTCCCTTGCCTTTAGCGTTGTTCCTAGGAAGAAGTTGCTGCGGCTGAGGTCGAAGAGGTTGCTGCCTGTGTTCTCCTGAAGGATTTTGATGGATTCCTTTCTCACGTTGAGGTCCTTCATCCATTTTGAGTCTATTTTCGTGTGTGGTGTAAGGAAATGGTCCAATTTCATTTTTCTGCATGTGGCTGTCCAATTTTCCCAACACCATTTGTTGAAGAGGCTGTCTTTTTTCCATTGGATGTTCTTTCCTGCTTTGTCGAAGATTAGTTGACCATAGAGTTGAGGGTCTATTTCTGGGCTCTCTATTCTGTTCCATTGATCTATGTGTCTGTTTTTGTGCCAGTACCATACTGTCTTAATGATGACAGCTTTGTAGTAGAGCTTGAAGTCTGGAATTGTGATGCCACCAACTTTGGTTTTCTTTTTCAATATTCCTTAGGCTATTCGAGGTCTTTTCTGGTTCCATATAAATTTTAGGATTATTTGTTCCATTTCTTTGAAAAAATTGGATGGGATTTTGATAGGCATTGCATTAAATGTGTAGATAGCTTTAGGTAGCATAGACATTTTCACAATATTTATTCTTCCAATCCATGAGCATGGAACATTTTTCCATTTCTTTGTGTCTTCCTCAATTTCTTTCATGAGTACTTTATAGTTCTCTGAGTATAGATTCTTTGCCTCTTTCGTTAGGTTTATTCCTAGGTATCTTATGGTTTTGGGTGTAATTGTAAATGGGATTGACTCCTTAATTTCTCTTTCTTCTGTCTTGTTGTTGGTGTAAAGAAATGCAACTGATTTCTGTGCATTGATTTTATATCCTGACACTTTACTGAATTCCTGTACAAGCTCTAGCAGTTTTGGAGTGGAGCCTTTTGGGTTTTCCACATATAGTATCATATCATCTGCAAAGAGCGATAGTTTGACTTCTTCTTTGCCGATTTGGATGCCTTTAATTTCTTTTTGTTGTCTGATTGCTGAGGCTAGGACTTCTAGTACTATGTTGAATAGCAGTGGTGATAGTGGACATCCCTGCCGTGTTCCTGACCTTAACGGAAAAGCTCTCAGTTTTTCTCCATTGAGAATGATACTTGCCGTGGGTTTTTCATAGATGGCTTTGATAATATTGAGGTATGTGCCTTCTATCCCTACACTTTGAAGAGTTTTGATTAGGAAGGGATGTTGCACTTTGTCAAATGCTTTTTCAGCATCTATTGAGAGTATCATATGGTTCTTGTTCTTTCTTTTGTTGATGTACTCTATCACATTGATTGATTTGTGGATGTTGAACCAACCCTGCTGCCCTGGAATAAATCCCACTTGGTCGTGGTGAATAATCCTTTTCATGTACTGTTGGATCCTATTGACTACTATTTTGGTGAGAATTTTCACATCTGTGTTCATCAAGGATATTGGTCTGTAATTCTCTTTTTTGATGGGATCCTTGTCTGGTTTGGGGATCAAGGTGATGCTGGCCTCATAAAATGAGTTTGGAAGTTTTCCTTCCATTTCTATTTTTTGGAACAGTTTCAGGAGAATAGGAATTTATTCCTCTTTAAATGTTTGGTAGAATTCCCCTGGGAAGCCATCTGGCCCTGGGCTTTTGTTTGTTTGGAGATATTTGATGACTGTTTCAATCTCCTTACTGGTTATGGACCTATTCAGGTTTTCTATTTCTTCCTGGTTCAGTTTTGGCAGTTTATATGTCTCTAGGAAAGCATCCATTTCTTCCAGATTGTCGAATTTGTTGGCATAGAGTTGTTCATAATATGTTCTTATGATTGTTTGTATTTCTTTGGTGTTGGTTGTGATCTCTCCTCTTTCATTCATGATTTTATTTATTTGGATCCTTTCTCTTTTCTTTTGGATAAGTCTGGCCAGGGGTTTATCAATCTTATTAATTCTTTCAAAGAACCAGCTCCTAGTTTCATTGATTTGTTCTATTGTTTTTTTTTTTTTTTTGGTTTCTATTTCATTGATTTCTGCTTTGATCTTTATTATTTCTCTTCTCCTGCTGGGTTTAGGCTTTCTTTGTTGTTCTCTCTCGAGTTCCTTGAGGTGTAGGGTTAGGTTGTGTATTTGAGACCTTTCCTGTTTCTTGAGATAGGCTTGTATCGCTATATATTTTCCTCTCAGGACTGCCTTTGCTGTGTCCCACAGATTTTGGATCGTTGTGTTTTCATTATCATTTGTTTCCATGTTTTTTTTTTTAATTCTTCTTTAATTTCCTGGTTGACCCATTCATTTTTTAGAAGGATGCTGTTGAGTTTCCATGTATTTGTGCTCTTTCCAAATTTCCTCTTGTGACTGAGTTCTAGCTTCAGAGCATTGTGGTCTGAAAATATGCAGGGAATGATCCCAATCTTTTGATACCCGTTGAGACCTGATTTATGACCCAGGATGTGATCTATTCTGGAGAATGTTCCATGGGCACTAGAGAAGAACGTGTATTCTGTTGCTTTGGGGTAGAATGTTTTGAATATATCTGTGATGTCCATCTGGTCCAGTGTGTCATATAAGACCTTTATTTCCTTGTTGATCTTTTGCTTGGATGATCTGTCCATTTCAGTGAGGGGTGTGTTAAAGTCTCCAACTATTATTGTATTCTTGTCAATGTGTTTCTTTGATTTTGTTATTAATTGGTTTATATAGTTGGCTGCTCCCATGTTAGGGGCATAGATATTTAAAATTGTTAGATCTTCTTGTTGGACAGACCCTTTGAGTATGATGAAGTGTCCTTCCTCATCTCTTATTATAGTCTTTGGCTTAAAATCTAATTGATCTGATATAAGGATTGCCACCCCAGCTTTCTTCTGATGTCCATTAGCATGGTAAATTGTTTTCCAACCCCTCACTTTCAATCTGGAGGTGTCTTCAGGTCTAAAATGAGTTTCTTGTAGGCAGCATATGGATGGGTTTTGTTTTTTTATCCATTCTGAATCCCTGTGTCTTTTGATTGGGGCATTTAGCCCATTTACGTTCAGGGTAACTATTGAGAGATATGAATTTAGTGCCATTGTATTGCCTGTATGGTGATTGTTACTGTATAATGTCTCTGTTCCTTTCTGGTAATACTTTTAGGGTCTCTCTTTGCTTAGAGGACCCCTTTCAATATTTCCTGTAGAGCTGGTTTGGTGTTTACAAACTCTTTCAGTTTTTGTTTGTCCTGGAAGCTTTTTATCTCTCCTTCTATTTTCAATGATAAACTAGCTGGATAAAGTATTCTTGGCTGCATGTTTTTCTCCTTTAGTGCTCTGAATATATCATGCCAGTTCTTTCTGGCCTGCCAGGTCTCTGTGGATAAGTCTGCTGCCAATCTAATATTTTTTACCATTGTACGTTACAGACTTCTTGTCCCATGCTGCTTTCAGGATTTTCTCTTTGTTGCTAAGACTTGTAAATTTTACTATTAGATGGCGGGGTGTGGGTCAATTCCTATTGATTTTGAGGGGTGTTCTCTGCATCTCCTGGATTTTGATGCTTGTTCCCCTTGCTATATTAGGGAAATTCTCTACAATAATCCTCTCCAGTATACCTTCTGCTCCTCTTTCTCTTTCTTCTTCTTCTGGAATCCCAATTATTCTAATGTTGTTTCGTCTTATGGCATCCCTTATCTCTCGAATTCTCCCCTCCTGGTCCAGTAGTTGTTTGTCTCTCTTTTGGTCAGCTTCTTTATTCTCTGTCATTTGGTCTTCTATATCACTAATTCTTTCTTCTGCCTCATTTATCCTAGCAGTAAGAGCCTCCATTTTTGATTGCACCTCATTAATAGCTTTTTTTATTTCAACTTGATTAGACTTTAGTTCTTTTATTTCTCCAGAAAGGGCTTTTATTTCTCCTGACAGGGTTTCTCTAATATCTTCCATGCCTTTTTTGAGCCCGGCTAGAACCTTGAGAATGGTCATCCTGAATTCTTGATCTGACATATTACCAATGTCTGTATTGATTAGGTCCCTAGCCTTCGGTCCTGTGTCCTGCTCTTTTTTTTGTGGTGAGTTTTTCCGCCTTGTCATTTTGTCCAGATAAGAATCCGCTGTTCTCCTTGTTAAGTGAACTTGGTCTTGGCTGGATTTCTTTGATCTTCTGGGGGAGGGGCCTGTTGTAGTGATTCTCAGGTGTCTTTGCCCCAGGCGGAGTTTGACCACCCTTACCAGGGGCCGGGCTAAGTAATCCTCTCAGGTTTGCTTTCGGGAGCTTTTGTTCCCTGAACGCTTTCCGTAGAGTTCCGGAGGAGGGGAATGACACTGGCGGCCTCCCAATCTCCGGTTCAGAGGAGCCGAGAGCTAGGGGCCCCAGTCTTCAGTGCGCCTTCATAGAAAAGCGTTTAATCCCTCCGGTCTCCCCAGCCCACGTTTGCGCCCGGAGACCGCGCTCAGAGAAAATCGTGCGTAATCAGTCCCATCTCACTGGCTTCTGGGAGCGCTCCGAGCTCACCCAGCCTGTGACCAAGCGTCTCTGTCTCAGGCAGAGTCCCACCTGGAGTCTCCGAACCCCGTAGATCCCTGAGCTCTCCCGGGTGGGAGTCTCCCCGGATCTTGTGGGGACCCCTCGCACAGAGCACCGGCCCGTGCCACAGAGCACCGGTCCGTGTCACAGACCACTAGGAAGCCTCGGCTCTGTCTCCGCAGCTGGCTTCCCTGCTCTAATACCTGTGAGCTCTGCGACACTCAGACACCCCCGATCCTTCTGTGACCCCGCGGGACCTGAGTCCACGTTGTCCCCGTGAGGTCTTCACCCCAGTTTAGCCTCTGGAGCGATGTCCCTCCGTGGAGCAGACTTTTAAAAGTCCTGATTTTGTGCTCCGCCACTTGCCGGGAGCCGGCCCCTCCCCCTGGGGTCTATCTTCCCGTCGCGTTGGATTCACTTCTCCGCTGGTCCTAAGTGGTCGATTTTCTGTTTCTAGAATTGTTGTTTTTCTTCTCTTCGATCTCCTGTTGGATTTGTAGGTGTTCGGAATGGTTTGATAGGCTATCTAGCTGATCTCCTGCTGGCTGATGTCGTCTCAGCCTGCTACTTCTCCGCCATCTTGACTCCTCTCATGGAATCTATTTTTTATATTGGGAGGTTTTACACATTTGGAAAAACATTTTAAATAATCTTTATCAAAAAGTTTACAATATTTTTAGAATATGGCTTGAGAAAAACTAAGTTTGTTGACAAGACAACATTCTTCTCAGTATTTTCACCATTTGCAATACTAGACTCGGCAGTTAAACGTGGTTATGACTTAATTATTCCTTTTCTTTTACTGATATAAAAATTCATTTCTAAAGGACAATATATATGATTTTATTGATGCCGTAGAAAGATTTAAAAAATGTTGTCTTTGACATTATTTTTCCATAACTGAAACTTACCAAGAGCGCTCATCAATTTTGCTGACTACAGGTAAAAATCTCCTAGTCTTAGCAATTAATTATGGATTAGGTAAATATAAAATTAAATGTACAAGATTAACCTTCCCATTGAGGTGATGATTGAATCTCTAGGAAAGAAAAGAGAGAATAATCTTACCCCGGACACATGTTTTTCTTATGCATTATCTGTCTGTCTCACACAATTCTTTATAAACATCTGCAGTATTTTTTGCAAAATACACAGATCTGCTTAGACTTCCATATAATTCATTATATTTTCTATTCTATTTAATTTTACAAAATGGTGGTTGTGACTCACCACCGATTGGTTGCCACCAACGGGCTACACTTCACTCATTAACTACTTCGTGGAGTATATTCATTAACCTCTACTAGGTAATTATTCAGTCATATGGAGAAACAGATCCCTCATTCACACTCTGAACCTGAGTTGGTTTCCTGTGGTTTAAAGAGATAAATGTGAAAATGAAGTGTTTTTTAGAAAAAAAAAGTAAAGAAGAATAATATATTACTTCAGGGTAGGAAAAGATCTATTAAAAAGCCCATAAAAATAATAAGATATGGAAGAAAATATTAATGATTTCAGTTATATTAAAATTCATAACTTCAGTTCAGCAAAGAACAGTATAAAACAGAAAAGTCAAAGACTAAAGGAGATATTTTGATGCATATTATCAATAAAAAATTCTTTTGCAGAATAGTAAGCATAAAAGTTTATACAATTAATACATAAGAGACAAGGAATCCAACTGCAAAGGGGGCAAAATATGTGAACAGGTAAGTTACAAATGTGAACATCCAAGTAAGTCGTAACCTACAAAAAAAATGAGTATTGGCTATCAGGTAAATATAAGTGAAAATGATAATGAAATACAATTTCATGCTCATAAGATTAGAATTTTTTTAAATTTGAAATTCCAAATGCTGGCCAAAGTGTTGGTGGTATAGGGGTGAGCATAGCTGCCTTCCAAATGCTGGCCATGATGTGCAGTCGTGGGAAGTCAAGCATTGCTGATGGTTTAGCCCATGGGTAAACCTCATCTGGAGAAGAATGTTCCTATATCTAGAATGTAAAGAAGTTCATCCCCTTGATGCAGCAATTGTAGGCATAAGTATGTATATAAAATCTAGAAATATTTTTGGGCTTGGGTACATGAAGAAATGGGAACACTTTCCAAGTGCAATAAAATCATAAAAAGAATTAAATCACAAGAAAGATAAATAAATTGTGGTATATCCATACAACACAAGCCTGTCCAGCAAGGAACGTCAGCACCTAGAGATCTATGTGCCAACTTGTATACATCTCACAAATACAACGTTGAACAAAAACAATATATATATATATATATACACACATACATATATATATACATATATATATATACATATATATATTCCTATATGCCACTATATTGAGTTTATAACCATGGAACACAATGCCATATCTTGGTTAAAAAGAACACATATGTTTTAAAGTCTTACAGAAATATATGAAATATGAAAAATCAAATTCAGAATATTAGTGATCCTGAAGGAAGCACAGGGAGGCTCACCATCGTGTTGGTAATGTTCTATTTCTAAAACTGGGAAGTGAATACACAGATTGCATCATATTCTTACTTGCATGTTTTGTACATACTAAATATTCAAAAATAAATTTAAAACATAAAAACAGAGGATAACTTGGATTGTGGATTGTAGTGAGAACAAAAAATAGGGAGAAATAGTGATTTTCAAAGACAGAAACATGAGATTTTTTTAAGACTAAATGCACAAAATTACTTTTATAGAAGGATTAATAATAAAACCACAGTTTCTAGCATAAAATAAAACAAAATAACTATCTGATGCAAAACTTGATTAAAAAGTTACAATCCCTTAAAGTCCGTGGATTTCAGACTACAATACTTCATATCAACTTATTCATAAGGCATTCCTTATTTTCTTTATTTTTTTATTTTTTATTTTTTTTAAAGATTTTTATTTATTTGACAGACAGAGATCACAAGTAGGCAGAGAGGCAGGCAGAGAGAGAGGAGGAAGCAGGCTCCCCACTGAACAGAGAGCCCTATTCAGGGCTCGATCCCAGGACCCTGGGATCATGACCTGAGCCAAAGGCAGAGGCTTTAACCCACTGAGCCACCCAGGCACCCCCATTCCTTATTTTTAAATGATTTTAAATGTGTGTGTGTGTGTGTGTGTGTGTGTGTGTGTGTGTGTGTTTTAGAGAGAGAGAGTGTGTGTGTGTGGTTTGGATAGGAGCAGAGTGAGAGAGAGAGAATCTCAAGCAGGCTCCATGCTCCGCAGGAGCCTGACACAGGGATCAATATCAGAACACTGAGATCAAGACCTGAGCCAAAATCAAGAGTCTGTTGCTTAACCCACTGAGCCACCCAGACACCCCATTAATTATCTAAATTGTAAGGAAGGTTAAGAGAAAACAAGAGAAAGCAGGCAATACTGAGCAAGTGAATGGGATTGGGTTCTCTTTCCTATCACAGGGATGGAAGTCTGAGGTCTCTGGAATGTTCTCCATTCCAGAGGATTGGTCCATTCCAGGACTTTGGGTTCTGGCATAATTTAATGCCAAAGAATATGTTTCAAAAATGACCAATTTTCCAAAGATGGAAAAATATTTTTAAGTAGCTGAGAGATCCTCACCCTCTCTTATATGCCAGGGATGGGAGCACCAGACATCAATGAGAGAACTGTGATAGTGAAACATTTACTGATGAGAACACAAGGGGATAAAACTTACAAAGTAACCGGCTTGACCGGTGTTGAGAAGGATCTTGTTTGAAATCTGTCCCAGAGTCCACCAACCATCTAAAATCAACAGCAAAATGAATGACATATTTAATGCACAAGTCACTGTCATGTCTTGTCTATAAGCCCCAGCACTGCTAACTGTCCCTACAGCATCACAGGAAAGCCCCAGGCTCCTAATGGAAAACATTCCCCAAGCCTGCTTAGCAACTCAGGGCTTTGCCCCAGAGCCGGTCCTGGTCTCTGCTCTGCTCTCAGATCCTTAGTTTCCATTTGTTTTTGCAGGGCTGGAATCAGCCTCATCACCCACCTCATTTGGACTGAAGATCTGATTTTGGTTTTCATCCCAGAGCCTATTCACTTGGCTCCTTTTCGGTCCACCCTCGGTGGCCCCAGGCTGGTCTCCCCTTTCCAGCTCTGCCCATACCCTGAGCTTTGAACCTCATCTTGCCAGGAAGGACTTTGGGTTCTGGTGTAACTAAATGCCAAAGAATATGTTCAAAAATGACCAATTTGCAAAAGATGTAAAACTATTTTTAAGTAGTTGAGAGATCCTTAAAAACAGCTGTAAGAATCCAGACACCTTTTCTGTCTTCCAACTGAGTTATTTTGGTGCACACATCCTGTGCCAAGACTTTATATTGGAGCCACATTTTCCCCTCTGTCACTGCCATTTTGCTCTGTAGAAGCTGACAAAGTTTTCCAAAATGTTGTAGGCTTCTTACCCTGTGGTTCCGAACCTCTTAGGAATACGTGTTTAGCACCATATTTATATATAATTATTTTCTTTAGTGTTACGTGTTTTATGTAGGAAAGAGTTTTGTTATGAGAGGTGGTCCTGGGCTTGTCAGACTTCTAAGGGACGAGGAACAGAGCAAAAGGGCAAGAGATTCAATGCAAGTAGGAGGTGCTTCGCCAAGCACAGAGCCAGGGTTGAGAGGGCAAATGTGAGGTCCGACATAAGACCCAAAGGATTCACGGGACTTAGCCTGGGAAAAAAGTGGACTGTGGAAGGGAGTGGAGCATCATTTGGAGGGTGGGGCTGGAGGAGCAAAGGGGAGGATCAGGCTGAGGAGGGGTCATGTGCAAATAACAGAACTGGGGACATGTCCTGTCAAAGCACACGGATTTCACTTTCTAGAAAGTGATGGGTTTTAATCAGTGGAGGGATATGAAGCGATTCACACTTTAGGGAAAGTACCCTGGCTGTGGTGTGGATACAGAAATTCATGTGCTGAATTCTTGATGTTTAGAAATGAAAACAGAGGGGGACCTGGGCGGGGACTCAGTCGGTTAATCATCCGACTCTTGATTTCAGCTTAGGCCATGATCTCAGGGTCATGAGATCGAGCCCCACGTTGAGCACTGTCCTGAGCGTAGAGCCTGCTTCTCTCTCTCTCTCCCTCTGCCCCTCCCTGCCCTCTCTCTCAAAATTAAATTAAACTTAATTTAATTAAAAAAATGAAAACAGACATCTCTGGAGACAACTATGCTTTGTTTCACTAGAAATAAAACCTCTATGATTCATGGGTTTTCCCATTCTGTCTCAGAGTGTAGAGGTTAGATTCAATTTCAAGAACTGTTCTCAACACAGGTTCTCTGATGGAATCATAACTATTTCTCCATCCCTCAGTCCTCTTTGGGCAGTTTTAAAATAAACACAGTCATGGCAAATGACTTGTGAGATAGAGGCAGTCTTTAAATAAATTTTTAAAAAGTCCAATACAGGTAACATCAAAGTATTTGAGGCCATTGATGACTTTTTATGATTTTGGCACTTTCAATTCCATAAATGTATATATTTATATGTTCTCTCAATATTTCTTACAATAAAATGAGTACTCAAGTTTTGGGCTTCCGTTTAGGAATAAATGCACTGTTGCAAAAATGCAACTTTATATATACAAGAAAAGGCATTAGGCACGTGGAATTGAGGCCCCTAATCGCTGACCTGGGTTATTGCTGGGGCCCCTTCATATCTTTTCAGTGTAAAACACTGTGAAATCAGGTCAGCAGCTTTTTCCACTGTTGTTTCTTCTGGATCAAGTTTTGGTGGTAGCATCTTGTCCCAAGGGACAACTTCATAGGCTCTGTGAAATTATGAAATAAGGACATTTTACGAAAAGTGCACATTCAAATGCTGAGAGTGTCCTATATGGTGTGGCAGGTGGAATTCGAAGGCGTCCCTGTGACTCCTGCCCCCTGGTGTACATGTCATGTATAACCACCTCCCCTCCAGTGTGGGCAGAGCAAAGGAGTATGACAAGATATTACAGCCCTGATACTCCGTGTGCCAACTTTATATGGTGGTGCCTATATAATTAAGGTCCCTAATCAGTTGAATTTGAGTTCATCAAAAGGTGGGTTCTCCTAAGGAGGTCTGACCCAAAGAGCTGAGTCCTAAAAAGAGACAAAGGCAAAGTGTCTACAAAGAGTAGACACTCTGCAGCTGTCCTTAAAGAAGCACCTCATGAGGGGCACCTGGGTGGCTCAGTCGATTAAGCATCTGACTCTTGATTTCGGCTCAGGTCATGATCCAGGGGTACTGGTGATGAAGTTTAGAATATAAGGGAGATTTGGTGGGGTGAGGTCCGGAGCTGAGGACCAAGAAAAAATTCTTGAGATGACTTTGGTGCAAAATGGTGGTTTATTAAAGCACGGGGGCAGGACCCGTGGGCAGAAAGAGCTGTTGCCCCGGGTTTGTGAGGAGGTCCATTGTGTGCTTGCAAGTTGGGAGGGGTTTAGGGATAGTGTAACATTCTAAGGAATTTTGGAAGCAAGGTTTCCAGGACCTTGAGGGGCTAGCTATTGTTAGGAAAAGGTCATTTATTACTGTCTAATAAAACCTTAGTTATGAGACCCTTCAGATGTTTATCGGTGGGCCTTATGCTTGGGGATGATTGCCCACCTGTATCTTGGAGGGTTTGGAGATAAAAGAAGTTTCCAAAGGAATTTTTATATGTTAAGTAGACTTACAGGATCCTGGCTGGGGGGTGAGGGGGTGGGTGTCAGGCTAGGGTTGCCTTTTGCCCTTAGCAAAGTGTTAAAGTGGAGGCAGTTGAGTCCGTAGAGGAAGGTCACTCTGCCTGCTTCAAGGACTTGTCAGTGGGCTCTGGATAGTAAGGAAATTTAATAACTTTTCTTCTGCCTCTGTTTCCCACATCAGTGGGATTGAGCCCCAGGTTGGGCTCTGAGTTCAGCTGGGAGTTTGCTTCTCCCTCTCCCTCTGACCCTCCCCCCTGTTCATGTTTTCTCTCTCTCAAATAAATAACATCTTTAAAAAGAAAGAAAGAAAGAAAGGAAGGAAGGAAGGAAAAGAAAAAGAAACACCTCCTGAGCCCAGCATCTGCAATGAACTGAATTCTGCCACGAATCAAATTGCTCCCAGAGGATAAGGACACAGCCCCAGGTGGCACTCTGATACCAGCCTGAGGACCTCTGAGTATGGAACCCAGGTGAGGCACACCTGGACTTCCAACTGCAGTCATGTGGCTCAAAGTTGATAAAGTGTGGTCATCAGTCGCATGGCAATAGAAAACCAATGCACTGAATTATATGCATCTTACAGTAGTTTGCACACAAAAAAATGCATCTGACCTTCAAGGCAGGGCAGAACAACCATTCATTAAATCACAAATAAACAAATTCTGGCTTAGAGAAGGAAATATGTTTGCTTAAGGTCACTCAGCTACTGATGGTCCAAGTCAGGACACAGAAGCGGATTCTCCGCCCCTGAACAGTGAGTCCCATTCCCACTGCTCCACAGCAGGGACCCTGATTATCAAAGTCTGGAGCCTGGTACCTGGAGTCCAGCCATCTTGGATTTCAAGTTTGAAAGTTCTATTGTTATGGGCACACACACACATGACAGGTGCAGCTAAACAGACTCCAGTTTGATCCTGAAGGAAAACCAAAGAGCCCTCATTCCAGCGGCGGCATCCCAGCAGGATAGATGGATAGACAGCCAGCCCCAGTGCCCAGCATCCTGCCCATACTCCCCCCCCCCCAGCCTTGCTGCAAATGCTGAATGTTCCGCTCTCCCCCATCGGCCAGACTTCTCCTTCCAAATAACCCCATTCCTCTCAGCTGGCAAATTATCAGTGATCCTCAGTCCATCAACAAATACCTATTCAGCGATCCCTATATTTCCCTATATATTGTGCTTGGGATGAAAGCCTGGGTAAGAAACCATATAAAATCATATAAAAATCATATTTACCGCATAGGAATGATGTGAGGGTTTATTAAATTAATATTTGTGAACTTAAATAGCACAGTGATGGCCCCACAATGTGTTCACTGTTGGGTATATATTTCTAACTCACTCAATCTGAGATTACTGTGTCCTAAAGAAAAGCTAACTCTTATAAAATATTCTTAACTACAGCAAAACCTTAAATGGTGCATTTTTCTTTCTCTCTTTTTCAAGATTTTATTTATTTATTTATCACAGAGAGAGAGAGAGAGAGAGAGAGAGAGAGAGAGAACAAGCAGGGGGAACAGAAAGCAAAGGGAGAAGCAGGCTCCCCCACTGACCAAGGAGCCAGATGCCAGACTCGATCCCAGGACCTGAGCCAAAGGCTTAACTGACTGAGCCACCCAGGGGCCCCTAAAATGGTGCAATTTTCAGACATAATATCTGAATGGTATTGTCATAAGAAATTCACCTGAGTTGAATTAAATCTTGCAAGACGCATCTCTGTTTGGGATTCTGACACATTTCATGAATATTTTTTGGACTTTTCCATACAGGTTACACAAGGCTTTTTTTTCCCTCCTAAGGAAAATTTTATATGATGTTTTAAGTGAGATTAACAAATAGTATGATTTCATACTTTGTTGTGTCAAAAATCCCTATATTCTGAGCAAAGCATCACAACCTTAGCCAATTCAGTAACTGTTTCCAAAATGACCCCTGAATTTTTTTCTGACAGACACCAAGATAAGAATACGATAGGGAATGAAATAAAAAGCTGGAGAGGAAATTAGAGGCCATTTTGTTAAAATCCTTCATTTTTAAGATGAGAAAGGTGAGAGTGGGGGGAGTCTCACTACCAGCCCCCAAACTGCGTGGGAATGCTTTCTCTAGAGCTCTTTTCTCAACTTGCTCTAAGATTCTGAAACCCAGCTCCATACCATGTATTTCTTCCTTTCCTTTTTTTAAAATGTAAATGAAGTTTATTTCTCTTTTTAAATAGTGCTCAAAGCACTGAAGCTTGGTAAATAGTGTAAATTAGTATAGTCTTTTGTTTTTCATGGATCCTAAAAAGATGCTGCCTGTTCTAATGGGATAAATATTTTCACCACATCACTTGGAGTTAATGAAGGCTCACACATAAGCAACACTTTTCCTAAGGAAAACAAGAAGCTGTTGCCAACACATCAACCAAAAGAACTGTGTAAAAATGATTGTCACTATACTTCTGCAGTTGTTTTACAATGAGGAGACAAGGCACACAATTTGAGTACAAACTTGCCATCCAGACTTGGAATGTCTGTGGTTTACCTGGATTGCTCCATCCAAGGGACATGAACTTCAGACAGCAGGGCACCATAACCCTAATAATGCATTTTGCTGACTAGTTATCTTTTCTTCCGAAATATGGAGTAGAATGAAAATAATCCCTCATTAAAAATTGACAGTTTACAGAAAAAAGCTGTATGATTTTTGCGTTAGAATCTCCAAGTATATGTTGAAATGGAATTTCCTCCTTCCCTCATCTCAGCCACAAAATGGGCAAGAAGTACAAGTCTTTAAAATGCCTTAATTTTCAGGGCACCTGGGTGGCTCAGTCCATTAAGCATCTGCCTTCAGCTGAGGTCATGATCTCAAGAGTCCTGAGATGGAGCTCCTGTGTTGGGATCCCTGCTCAGTGGGGAGTCTGCTTCTCCCTCTCCCTCTGCTCCTCCCCACCGCTCCTGCTCTCTTGCTCTCTCAAATAAATAAAATCTTTTCAAAAGTGCCTAATTTTCAACTTCCTGCAAACTAAGTACAGATGATTGAACCCAAAGCTTACAGAATGGCAGGATATTTCACAGAACATTTCTTATACACAAAACAACATAAGAGAAAGGGCTAGTAGGTGACATTTTCACTCACGAATTGACATCATTTGGGTCAACAAGTTTCCAGATGCTGATTTCTCCTGCTAAGGAGACTTGCAGAGAAAGAGAGAGTGAGAGAGAGAGAGCATGACTTCCGATTATAATCACACATGTCACATATATTCTTTATATTTTTATAAACCTTCTGGGAAAATACCTATTCATAAGTGAATTTCATGAAATCTGTTTGGTGAGGGGTGTGCCATCAGTGTGAAAGGAAACCATGAAACTCAAATGTGAGGCACATCTGCTGAACCCCCGGGGAGGGAAGGAGTTTGGGGGGAATCAAGTGCTTTGTGGTGCCCACACACATTGTCAGTCCCTTGTGCTCTTGGCAGCTACCCCCCTGCCTCCACTTCTCCACTCTGTGTTGCTGCTGTCTGTTGTGTCTCTGCTGACTTCAGAGTTCAGTGGACAGCTGTAATAATCTCTTCTCGGGGCTCACAGTCCTTGACCCTTTGCACAGTTTCACTCCCTCCTCCCCGAACACCCTTAACCTGCGCGCCAATTCATACTTATCGCTAAGCCATGATGGCTACCCTTATTTCTGTGGCTCAGACCGCTTTTCCAAACCCCAGACCCATACACCCCATTACCTACTTGACATAGCTACTTGGATGTCTAATGAACACCTTTATATTTGTATTCAGCAGGTCTAAAACGGACATCTGATGTTTCCCTCCAAACCCACTGTATCAAAGGAATAGCAATCTCAGACAAACCCTTGGATTGTTCTTGACTCCTATTTCCTTGACACTCATTACCTCCAATCTGGAAATTGTGTTGACTCTACTTTCAAAATACATCCAAAAGCCAACCGTGGCGGATGGCTTCCTACCAACCTCCAGCAAACTGTCCTTGCCTGACCTCTACAGATTCCAGCGGTACCCTCCCAGCTGGCCTCCCCCTTCTGCCTCATCTGGTTAGCTGGGAACACAGAGGGCCACCATGTTGCTTTCTGCAAGTCTGATCTTACCACTTCTCTGCTAAACCTTCACTTGCCTCAGCAAAAAAGCCCTGGTGTTTACAGTTGCCTAAAGTGCCCCTAATCATCTGGTTCCGGACAGTCTCTGCTTTTTCCCATCTTCTCTTCCTAATTCCCCTCTTATACTCTGTTCTAGACAGCCCAGCTCCTTGTTCATCCCGACCCTATGCACACTGCTAACACAGGTCTTCTGCCTGACTCTGGATTCCCTCTGCCTGGAAAATGGTCACTCTAGAGATGCGCAAGTCATTCCCATTTGTTTTCTGAGCTTCTCTCAAATCCCATCGCGAGGGGGCCCCCTCGCCCCCAACCTCCTTCACTACTGATGCCTCCTACCCTTACAGAGGGCACTCCCGGTACTCTCATCCCATTCCACCTTTTCTCTTTTCTGTTTCCATAGACTCATCACCTTCTAAGATACGAGCTATTCACATGTTACGTTTGTGCTTATCGTCCATCTCCCTTTCGAATGACAGCTCTTTGAGAACAGAGATCTTTGTCTGCCTTACTCCCAGATGAACCTCATAGCCCAGGGCACAGACACATAGCAAGGGCTGAATATGGTTTTTGACTGAGTAAATGAACTCCTTCAGGCTTTCTCTGCATTGGTTTTCTGCGATGCTATACTCCTATCTCCTCCTCTCTCTGACCATTTCCCTTGTGCTTTGTTTTATTCTTCTATCAGACATAGATTTTCTTTAAGACCCTCCTTTGACCTCTTTATTTTAGCCATCAATGTGAGTGAGTAAATATTTGCATTTGATGTTCTCTGAACAACTCACTGAAGCCAGGGCACTGTGGACACAGAGAGGATGTGTCATGAAAGATGTCATAGAAATACTTATTACATTTTTTTAGTTTTTATTATTTTTTAAAAGATTTATTTACGTATGTGGAGGGGAAGAGGCAGAGGGAGAAAAGGGAGAAGGAGAGGGAGAATCCCAAGCAGACTCCCCACTGAGTGCAGAGCTACACTTGGGGCTCGATCTCAGGACTCAGATCATGACCTGAGCCGAAATCAAGAGTCGGCTGCTTAACCAGCCGAGCCACCTGGGCGCCCCTAGAAGTACATTTTTAAATCAAAGTTCTACTGGGAAAAATGCTTACTTTTGAGTCGAGGACTTGTAAAATGAGTCCTTTGAACTGTATTTCCTGTTTGGTTGTAAAAGCGGTTCCCCATCCTCCTAGAAGGTGCAAATAATGCGTTAAAGGACATCAGATAGACATGGGGAGTGCTCACACTTTCTATGCACACGGTTTCTTGTTCTCTCTGTCCCTACTTTTCTCCTGTCCTAGCACCCTGTGGTCGGCCAGGTTTAATGCTCCCCTACATTGCCCAATTGCTTTGGATATATACATTCCCTATATAATCTCCCAGGAATTAAGTTAAAATTGACAAATTGTGTATTCAGGTTAATGGAAAATCAATTCTTTAGGAGAAAGGTCTTGAATTTTAAATGTTGGCAAAGGATGATTTCAGCACCATGCAATTCAAACATCTTAAAACGTCTTGTCTTGTCTTCCAATGATAGGACATTAGCTCTACAATGTTTCCTCCTTCCTACCTTTCATCTTATTTAATTAAAATGACTTATTATTATAACCATAAAACCATATAAAGATAGTAATGGCTATCTTTAGTATTTACTATCTTTAAAGAGTATCTGTTTAAATTTTCCACAATATTTTATCAGTGCTTCTTTGCCTGCTTTTGCTTCATGTATTCTATTCATTTTTGTTTTGAACCCTGTATTCCTGGTTCCATTCTCTTTGGCTGAAGTTCTGTTTTCAATAATTCTTTCAAAGACAGGAACTTCTGCTAGCTCAGTTGTTAACTAACTCATCCTCACCTTTCAGTACTATTCTGGATGAATTTAGAATTCTAGCTTAATGCTTATGTTTTTGTTTTTTTTTGTTTTTTGTTTTTTAAAGATGTTATTTATTTATTTGACAGAGAGAGAGAGAGAGATCACAAGTAGGCAGAGAGTCAGGAGGGGGTGGGGGGAAACAGGCTCCCCGCCGAGCAGAGAGCCAGATGAGGGACTCGATCCCAGGACCCTGAGATCATGACCTGAGCTGAAGGCAGTGGCTTTAACCCACTGAGCCACCCAGGCGCCCTTAATGCTTATGTTTATGTCGTAACCTAAACATATCTCATTGACCTCTGGCCTCTTGTCATTGCTTTGGAAGGACACAGGTAAGGATGGTCAGCAGGAACCCCATGTTCCCCCACTCCCATCCTCTGCTAATATTTAGGCTATTTGTCTTGGTTTTCCTATGAAGAAAATTTGTTTAGGAGAAGATCTATTTTTCTCATCTGGCTTAAGACATGCTATGCTTCTCCAATCTGAGAATGCATAACTTTCACCAATTTGGACAATTCTCCAGTTTTCTCTTTATTGTCAGTGGATTCAATTTATTCTCTTATGAAGTTTCCATAGACAAAAACTAGACTTTCTTGCTCTGCTGGCTAAGTGTCCTAACATTTGCATCTCTTCATCCATAACATCCATTCTCACCCTATGCACTTTCTGGCTCACCACACTTCCTTCTTCCTGTTTCTAGTCTCTGCTTAAACCTAGCTGTTATCTATTTTTTTAATTTCACCAAGGCTACCTCTAGTGAAATCATTGTCATGGTTCTGTTAGCAGGATGAGTGATATATATACTTTTTTATTTAGAAGTTGTTTTAACTTCTTTTATTGGTACAATGATTTTGACATTTTAAAGATTTTATTTATTTATTTGACAGACAGAGATCACAAGTAGGCAGAGAGGCAGGCAGAGAGAGAGAGAGGAGAAGGAAGCAGGCTCCCTGCAGAGCAGAGAGCCCGATGCGGGGCTCGATCCCAGGACCCTGGGATCATGACCTGAGCCAAAGGCAGAGGCTTTAACCCACTGAGCCACCCAGGTGCCCCTGATTTTGACATTTTAGTAATTTTGCTGTGAAAAATGAAATCCCGCCTTACAAGAAAGAGAAAACTCCTCCAGACCATGTCCTGGCATCTTTACATATCAGAGCAGGTCAGCCAGGGAAAATCCTGACCCTTCATGTAGTTCGTGGTTCAGTCATGATATTGCTAAGAGAGGGTTTAGTTGTGTGTCTGCCAAGCTCTGCCTCAGTGATTTTGGGATTTTTCTGGTTTTGTACAAGATACTTTTGCCTCCAAATGCAGTGTAACCTGCTCCTGCTGTGAGTTTAGCAGGAGACAGAATGGCAGGAAGGAGGCGGGTGTGGGGCACTGCATTAGCATCTCCAAATTTCAACATCGTGTTCCAAGTATCTGCATTGAAACCTTGGTAAATTCCCTCGATCGTCACCAAAAGTACAACTGGCAAGTTGTACCATCAGATAGTTCCCACCTCCATGCCAGAAAACCCAAAGGCACCATCTCCTTTCACCCAGATGACCCGCTGTCCTGGGTTTCTGTCTTCAGCCACTACAGAGCTTGTACTGGCAAATCCCAACCCAACTTCCATCGTTCCAAAAGCACCAGCCTTAAGCCTGTGATGAGGGATTTGGTTCTGAAGCACAGTGTGTCTGTCCCACAGCCATAGGATCTGCTCCTTCTCTTATCACAATACAGTCTCCAGGTAGTTGTTCTTGACCATGGTCTAAAGCCGTGTAATAATTCCTAGGCAGGGATTTGGGGGAAGCTGATCCTGTGCTATTTCGGCCCACTGGTGATGATCCCCAGGCTGGAGGAGGTGTCCTTTCATACTCGTACATCAGAGAAGAGAGGCAAGTTCCTTCCATCTTGAACTACCATGATTCCTCTGATGCAGCTACCTTGCTCTGCACGCTTCCGCTCTGAGTTTTCTACCACTTGCTCTCTGGAGGACACCGCCATGGTGTTTCATCACATCCTCCTAAAGGCTGCACAGGTACCTCATTTATGTCTCCTAGCAAAGTCACAGCAGGCCTTACATTATTCCCCGATTCTGCACAGATATCAGTCATACGATCTCACTCATAGGTGGAATTGAAGAAACAAACAAGTAGGGGCGGGGGGCGGAGAAAGAGAGAGAGACAAACCAAGAAAGAGACTCTTAACCACAGTGGACACACTGATGGTCACCAGTGGGATGAATTGTACTGATTGATGTTTGAAAGGTAAAGACATTTTTTCACTGATGGGATAAACCTCACGTGATCATAATATATTGTCCTTCTTATAAATGACTGGTTTTGATTTACTAACACTTTGCAATAATTTTTGTGTCTCTGTTCATGGAGAATGTAATTTCTGTAATTTCCTCTTTTTTTTTTAAGTTATGTATCTGGTTCAGGAAAATTAGGTTAGTTGGACTTCTAAAACGAGTCAGAAGGTGTTCCTTCTTCTATTTTCTGAAATAACTTGTATTAGATTGATGTGATTTCTTCCAAGAATGTTTGACAAAATTCAGCAGTGAAATCAACTGATCCTACAATTTTCAGTGTGGGAAGACTTTTGATCAGAAAAATTAAATTTCTTTAATAAATAGAGGGCATTCATGTATCCTGTTTCATTTGTATCAATAAAATTGATACAAATATCAATGTCGTATTTTTAAAGGAATTTGTTTATGTAATTTAAGAGGCTAAATGAACTGGCATACTGTAGTTTATAGTATTTTCTTTTTTGCTTTTAGGATCAGCAGGAATAAACTCTTTAATTTTATCTGTTGGTAATATGTGTTATCTCTCTCTTTCTTGATTATACTAATAAAATATCACTTTCATTGATCTTTTTAAAGAAACAACTTTTGGCTCTAAGTTTTCTCTCCTGTATCTTTTCTCTTTTTCATTGATTCCTACTCTTATCTTTTTAATCCTTTTTCTTTAAACATTCTTATAGTTTCTTAATCATTAATCTTTCATTTTCAGAACTTCCTGGTTTCCTATAATAAGCATAAAAGGCTAATTTTTTTCTTTTTCGCAGGCTTTTAGCTGCATTATACAAGATTTAATAGGTTATAATTTCATCATTGTTCAGTTTAAAACATTTTCTAATTTTTCTCATGATTTCTTCTTTGATCTACAGATTATTTAGAAGTATGATTTTTAATTTAAAAGTATGTGATATTTTTCTAAACATCTCATGGTTACTTATTTTTAATGTAACTCTGTGGCAGTTTAAGAACACAAGTAGAATTGTTTCAATACATTTAAATATACGAAGACTTGTTTTGTGCTCTAGCATATCATTATGGTGAATATATCATGTACACTTGATACGTTTTGTGTTCATTTACTTTCAGCCTATTTGCATCTTAAACATGTAACCTCTTGTAATTGTAGTTGTGTCTTGCTTTTTTATCCATTCTGATAACCTCTGCTTTTTCATTCAAATGTTTAGTATATTAAGATTTAATGTAACAATTGATATATTAGGATTATATGTAGCATTTTATTATAGTTGTCTGTTTGTCCCTATGTTTCTGCTCCTCTTTTCTGCCTTCTTTAGACTATTTAAATGAGTGGGGGTTTTCAGAATACCAATTATGTCATTAATTGGCTCTTTAAGGATAACTAGTTATGGTACATTTCAGTGTTGTTTCAGAGGTTACATTAATGTCTTTAACTTTCCACAGTTGACTTGGAGTTAACATTGTACCACTTCACATAAAATGTGCAGACATTACGACCACATGTCCCTGTCATTCCTTATTTTACAGCTGTCACATGGGCTCTATCTATATTCATAATATGCTTCAGAGAATAATTTCAGATGTTTGTTTTAAACAGTTATACATACTTTAAAGAAGTTAAAAGGAAAAAATAATCTTAAATACCCAAGATTTCTTGTAGTGAATTTCCACTGGCTATCTACTTCCTTTGTTTTTCTTGTCTTGCAAATTTATTTATATAACCTTTTAATATGTTCAATATAATCAGGCCCCTGGATATATCCATGTCCTAATCCCTGGAAATTGCATTTGTTAGCTTATATGGAAAAAGGTAATTCAGGTTGCCAATGGATTTAAAGTTGCTAATCAAGTGACTTTAAAATAAGAAAAGCATCCTAGATAATTACATGGGCACAATGTAATCCTAGGGTCCCTAAAAGTAGAAGGTCAAAGCAGAAGAGTAGGTCAGAGTGATTCCATCTGATGAGGGAAGAACTCAACCTATCATTGCTGGCTCTGAAGATGAAGACAAGGCCCAGGAGCCAGAGGATGAAGATGCCAAAAACATGGATTCTACTTGACAGACTCCAGAAGAAATGCAATCTTGCCAACACCTTGATTTTAGCT
Source organism: Taxidea taxus jeffersonii (assembly GCA_003697995.1). NCBI lineage: Eukaryota > Metazoa > Chordata > Mammalia > Carnivora > Mustelidae > Taxidea > Taxidea taxus. The sequence continues at coordinate 141,588 of RCUC01146056.1, read as the reverse complement.
CAGTGAGACCCATTTCTGACTCTGACCTCCAGAAATATAAGATGATAAATTTGTATTGTCTAAGTCACTAAATTTATGTTAATTTCTTCTTCAGTAGAAGGCCAACCCAGCCTTCGTCTTTGAAAGTTCGAGTTTCTAGATGTAGTATTCTGGTGTGACGTGTTTTTTCCATCAGACTGTAAATATTTTGCCCCATTACTCCACTGTCTTCTTGTCTGATGAGAAGCCTGTGATGTTTCTACTTACTTTTCTCTTGCTACTCTCAAAATTTTCTTTGCTTCTTTTGTATCTGAATATCTGATGCCTGGGCTTTTTGAAAAATGTTTATTCTGTTTGGAATTCAATAAGCCTCTTTTTTTTCTTTTTTTTATTTAAACATGTAATGTAACCCCACCACCCTCTCCCAACACCCCTCTCTCCCACACCCCCCTCATTTTGTTTTATGACATTTAGAGTCTCTTTTGGTTTGTCTCCCTCCTGATCCCATCTTGTTTCATTTTTTCTTTTCCTACCCCCTTAACCCCCACCCCCGTTGCATCTCCACTTTCTCATATCAGGGAGATCATATGATAGTTGTCTTTCTCCGATTGACTTATTTCGCTAAGCATAATACCCTCTAGTTCCATCCATGTCGTCACAAATGGTAAGATTTTATTTCTTTTGATGGCTGCATAGTATTCCATTGTACATATATACCACTTCTTCTTTATCCATTCATCTGTTGATGGACATCTAGGTTCTTTCCATAACTTGGCTATTGTGGACATTGCTGCTATAAACATTTGGGTGCACGTGCCCCTTCGGACCACTACGTTTGTATCTTTAGGGTAAATACCCAGTAGTGCAATCGCTGGGTCATAAGGTAGCTCTATTTTCAATTTTTTGAGGAACCTCCATGCTGTTTTCCAGAGTGGTTGCACCAGCTTGCAGTCCCACCAACAGTGTAGGAGGGTTCCCCTTTCTCCACATCCTTGCCAGCATCTGTCATTTCCTGACTTGTTCATTTTAGCCATTCTGACTGGTGTGAAGTGGTATCTCATTGTGGTTTTGATTTGTATTTCCCTGATGCCTCTTGAAAACTGTAAATGTATATCTTTCATCAAATCTGGGGACGTTACAGTAATTATTTCTTCAAATATTATTTTCTGTTACATTTTACTTCCCCTTTTATTCTTGGACTATAATTAGTGTATTTAACTTTTTCATACTGTTCCATTGGTCCCTGAGACTCTGTTCATTTATTTTTAGTTCCTTCTTTAGTTCCTCCAAGTTCTACTTTTAAATCATTCATACTTTCCTTGTCATATCCTTTATGCTAAGTAATCCCATATCATTTCTATTTTAAGATCTTGAAATTTTAGTTTTAAAATTTCTCTTTGGCTCTTTTTTTGCCTTCTATTTCTTTGATGAAATTTCCTGTCTTATGATTATAAGTATATTCTCCATTATGACACTGAGCACAGTTATAATAGCTATATTAAAATCTCTGTGTGATAATTCTAGCCTCTAGCATCTTCCCATGTGAGCTTATCCCATTTTCCATGTTTTTTTGTATGTGGAATAATTTTGGATTTTATGTTGGACATTGTACCTTCTATGTTGAGGAGGCCTGGATTCTGCATTATTCCTGAGTGTATTTTGGATAATAGTCAGATCTTAGATCAGTACCTTGTTAGCCTTTGATAGAACTGATCAGAGTCTGTTTTGAGCCAAGACAGTTCAGACATCTGCCAAAAACTTGGGCTAAGTTCATATGTGGAACTCTGGCTCCCTCCCTGTCTGCCTCCCTTCTTGGATTCTTTCCTTTAATTCTTGGTGTATGCTCCATTCTTTTATCTCTTTAGGTCAGAAAGACAGAGATTTCTATTGAAATTTTAACTACTTTAGTTTCCTGAATATAGCCAAACTTCAGGCCACAAGGGGAAAATCACCCTGAGTTCATCCTCTAAGTTTTAACTCTGAAATTTGCCTGATTTTGTTCAATCACTGGAGGTCTTGACCCAGTGGATTTGTAGTTCATCAGAGTCTGGGTTTGTTACTGGTGGGAGGGTTAGTCCTTTAGGAGCTTACTCTACTACAGAGGAAACAAAATTATGTAATGATTTCTTTAAAGATAAATGCTTGATTTTAAAGAATCTGCTTTGTTTCCTTTTCATATCTGCCTGTTCTTTTCCTTAGAAATTCAGGTTCATGAAAGTTAATGTATATACAGGTGGCTCTATTATCTGCGGGTCCTTGGGTAAGATGTCCCCCTTCTGTTGTGTCAGCTGACACCTTCTCACAAGTGACCTTTTTCACATGCAGAGTACGATTTTTACTGTGGTTTCTTCTAGGATAGCTTTTTTCTGTGGGAGCTACATGTCAATGCCACTTCGTGGAAATGTTGCCATGGAGCATTGCTTATTTTTTCTGGGTACAAAGCTCTTCTCCTTCTTTCTTCTTCCTTCTCCTTCTTCTTTTTAATTTTAGGATATGGGATTCCCACACTACATGTGTCCTAATAAATCCTGGTCCATGTATCCACATGGTACAGACCAAAGTTTCTGTTTCCTCATGGATGATATATGGTATTTTCCAATTTATTGTCTGAGTCAGATGGTCAACTTCCCACCCGTGTGTAAAGATTTGTTCAAATTCCTGCTCATTGCTGAGATAGCCCTTTGTGGTACCTGAATTTATACAGAAAACTCAATTCCAAATATCCATCATGAGACTTGAGACTCCCATTCCTATGTAGGTACTAAAATCTTAGTCCATGTACTCTTTGGTTTCAGCCAAATCTAGCCTCATTCCCCATTTCTATAGTAAAAAAAAAAAAAATCCCATTTTTATTTGGACCCATGACCTTAGATTAAAGATAATTCTTTCACAATTCCTTTGCAGCTACTGCAATACTGAGTTCTGCCAACATCACTTAAAGTGATGTGTGCACTTTCTGGAACAAGTCCTTAAAAGGAGGAGGATGTCCCTCTCTGATTTTGCTTCTATCCTTCTAACCTGATGTCCAAAAGAATGAATCTAGGAGAATATTTTACACTAAAACCACAAGTTAGTCCAGAATCTATGGATTATGTAAAAGAGAATTAAACTTCTGTAGTGTCCCCATCACAGCGTATTGGGGTCTCTGTTACCCGAAGCTTCCCCCATGAAAAATGTAATTTCAGTTGCACATCCATTTTTAGAGCTAAATTTTCTCTTCCTTTCTGGAAACTATATCTTCTCTCTTCTCTTGTTTTTCAGCTCAGCTCAGTATTGGTTTTAAAATACGTGTAGGGACGCCTGGGTGGCTCAGTTGGTTGAGCTGCTGCCTTCGGCTCAGGTCATGATCCCAGCGTCCTGGGATCGAGTCCCACATCAGGCTCCTTGCCCGGCAGGGAGCCTGCTTCTCCCTCTGCCTCTGCCTGCCTCTCTGTCTGCCTGTGCTCACTCTCTCTCTCTCTCTCTCTCTCTCTCTCTAATTAATAAATAAAAAATAAATAAATAAAATACGTGTAGCGTTTTGATACATCTGTAGCATCTCAATGAGGTGATAGGGAGGATTTGTGGGAAAAAACTCATTCTTTGACAATTCTGAAAGGAAGCTTCTTAATCCTGAATTCTAGAATTGTGACATTTACATACAGGAAAAGGTATAGATTAGATTTTTACTGTACAATTTAATCAACCAGTTTGACTTAAATTAGAAACTCATATAACCAATATATCCGTCAAAATACAGAATATTATTGTCATCTCCCCAAATACTTCATTTCTGCTTTCAGTTGATCTTTACTCTCCATTGGCAGCCACTATTCCATTTTCTATTACTAAAGCTTAGTTTTGCCTATTCCTGACTGGAATTATATATTTTTTTGAGCCTGGCTTTTTTTTTTTTTTTTGGCTTATTAGTATTGTCTTTTTTATAAAAGATTTATTTATTTATTGTGAGGGGCGGGGCAGGGTGGGGGGATGGAGAAAATCTCAAGCAGACGGCCCACTCAGTGCAAAGCCTATTGCCAGGATTGATCATGACCTTGAGATCATGACCTGAGCTGAAACCAAGAGTCAGATGCTTACCTGACTGAGCCACCCAGGTGCCCCTTAATATTGGCTTTTAATATTGTCGAGATTCCCCCACGTTCTGGTTTACACTTTTTTATTGAATATTTTCCATTCTATAATCTGTGAATCCATTTTCTTTTCTATAGATTTTTTGTGTACACATCAATTGAGCTGCTACAAGTCTCTTTGTGGATACGTACTTTGGTTTTATTGGGTAATTACTTAAAAATGGAATTACCAGGTCATGGCGTAGGCGTGTCACTTTATAAGGTTGCCAAAGGTTTGAGAAATCCATTTGCTTTCTGTCCTCACCAACATACAGTGTTGTCAGGCATCTTTTTCTTTTCTTTGAAAAAAAAATTCAAATTATACACATACTAAAAAAAGAATTCTTTGACTCTCTTTTTACATCATACTAGCTCCTTGATGGTTTCCAAGCATCGTAATTTTAGTCTTTCTGGTAGGTATTCAGTAGTATTCCATTTTGGTTATCATTTGCACTTCCTTCACAACTAAAAATGATCACCTTTTCATGTGCCTATTGGACATTTATATGTCTTCTTTCGTGAAACATTTATTTCAGTCTTGAGGTATTTAAAAAATATTTTTGCTATCAAGTCATGGGAATTCTTATCCCACAGATCTTGACAGATACTGCAAGCATTTTCTTCCAGTTTGTGGCTCACATTTTTATCTTAACAGTAGTGGTCCAAAGAGCAAAGGACTTTAATGTTGACAGAATGAATTTTTTTTCTAGACATAGTGATTTTGAAGTCCTCTGCAAGAAATTCTGCCAACCAACTGCAGATATTTTATCTTGTATTTTGTTTTAGGACCTTCTTTGTGCTAGGTTTTCCATTTAGGTCAATGGGCAGCACAAAGTAATTTCTGTGATAGTATGAGAAAGGGGTACAGGGCTCCCTCCCACATGGATGTCCAGCTGCTCAGAGACTATTTGTTGAAAACACTGTGTGTAAACCAGTGAACCATCTTGTTACTTTTGTATAAAAACTGTCTATTTCTGGACTCTCAATCTATTCAGTTGATTTCTCTCTTATTACACCAAAACAACACTTAGTGCAGCATTGCTGTGGGTCTTCAAATCAGGTAAAATCACTTTCCTATTGCATTACTTATTTCAAGATGTAAAGTAACTTTCAGAGACAAAAGCAACTTTGTATTAAAAAAGCACAAAATTATGGTAGGGAAAGCACTGCAACTATTTGGAGCTTAATTTGAATATTGATATCTTAAAAAATACGGAGTTTTTCATTCCATGAAAATAATATATGTCTGAATTTATTTAGATCTTTTATTTGTCTTAGCATTTTGAGATAGTTTTCAGTGCAGATCTTTGAACATCTTTTATTAAGTTTTTCCCTAACATTATAGTTTTAAAAAGTGTTATTATAGTGGTATTTTTATAATTGTGCATTATATGGTATTTTTATAATCTTACTTTCCAATTTCTAGACACTAGAAAAAATTATTTCTTTTGTATTTTGGCCTTTAATCATTGACTGAGATGATTTATACATATATATATGAATATATATATTAAAATTCTGTTAATACAATAATTCACAGGCATTGATTTCTGAATGATAAGCCAATCTTGCAATCCTGGGATGACCTCTATTTCATCATGTGTATTATCCATTTAATATATTGCCAAATTTAACTTAGTAAAGTTTCCTAAGGATTGTTTTGTTTGTTTGTAGACATATTAGACTGTAACTTTTTGTTGTAATATAGTTTACGTTTTGGTGACAGAGCTCTATTTTCCTCAATGGATTATTTGGTTATGATGATATGATTTCTCCCTTAAATATTTGATCTTATGCCTTAGTAAAACTACCTCCGTCTAGAGTTTTCTCTGTAAAAAGTGTGTTGATAATCAGCAAAAGTATTTTCATAGACGTAGGTCCATTGAGGTTTTCTCCTTCTGTCAGTTTTGGTAAGTTGTGTTTTTAAGCCATTTGTTCATTTTATCTAAGTTGTCAACTTCACTGGCATAAAGTTGTTTATAATACCACTTTTTAACAAAAAACAAATTGTATTGAGTTGTAGTGTCCTTGCAATGAATGTTATCTATTAACACCTACAATCCGAGGAGGTTATGCAGTTGTGTACAGCCATGAAATGACCGTAATAGATTCAGAGCATTTACATTTTGCTAAAAGATTCCTCATGCCCCTTTGCCATCCACACTGCCCTCTCCTCCCAGACCAGGGCAACAGGTGATCCATTTTTTGTCCACTTTATTAGTTTGCGATTTCAGAATTTCATTTACATAGAATCAGTGGTACGTCATATTTTCTTTCTGACTGTATTCACTCAGTATACTGATTCTGCAGATTCATTCTTCTTGTTGCAGGGATCATCGGCGTGGTGGATTTGATTGCTAACTACTATTCCATTGTATGGATCGGCCACCATCGGTTCACTCTTTCCCACGCACATAAACATTTAGTTGGTTTCCATTTTTAGACTGTCACAAATAAAGCTGCTTTCAACATGTTTATGTCCAAGTTTTCACGTGGACATGTATTTAAATTTGTCTCGGGTAAATATCTAGCCGTGGAGTGGCCCTCTATGGCCAGCTTAGGTGTATGTCCACCATCCAAACAGTGTTGAAGAGTTTCCAAACTTGTTGTACCATTTCGCATCCCCGGCAAGAGTGTGTGAGAATCCCACTGCTCTGTATCCTTGTCACACTTGGAATTTTCAGTTGTTTTAATTTTAGAGATTGTAAGGATATGTTGGATTTTAAATTATATTTACTGATGACTCAGCATATTAAGTATCTTTATACTGTTTACTTTCCATTCTCTTATTTTATTTTGTGAAGTGTCTGTTCAGATGTTTTGGCCATCTTTCCTCTGGTTTGCTCATCCTGTTATTATTAATTTTAAGATAACTTCATATGTTCTGGATGTATGATTGTAGGTATTTTTCCCATCCTGTTTCATTTTCTTATTGATGTCTTTTAAAAATCCAACCATTTCAAGATATTTTATACTCTTAATTTTATGTCGAGATCTATTATCCATTTTAAGTTAATTTTTTTTTGTTTATGGCAATGTAATACAACTTTTTTTTTTGTATATGGTAATGTAATAAAACTTGACTTTTTTCCCAGAAGGATAGCCAGTTGTTTCAGTAATTTGTTGAAAGACTTTTTTTCTCCATTGAAATGTCTTGGCACATTTAAAAAAAATCAGTGGCAGTGTAGGTCGATGGCTCTGTTTCGGGACTACTTTCCACTGATTCATTTGTCAATCATTTTGCCAGTTGGTACTGATTATTATAACTCTACAGTAAGACTTAAAATAAGATAGCACAGATTCTCTAACTTTATTCTTTCTATTCAAAATTGTTTTAGCCATTTTGGGTTTTTATCTCATAGAGATTTTATAATTGGCTTATAAATTTCCACAAAACAGCTTCTTAGGATTTTGATAGGGTTTGCACTGAATCTCCAGATCAGTTGGAGAAGTAGTAATATAGCAACAAGTCTTCCAACCCAGGAACCTAGTTTATTTTTCTTTTATTTAGGTCTTTGCTAATTTATTTCACTCAGTAATGTACCAAAGTTTTCAGTTTAAAAAAAATGCATGGTTTTAAATAAAATCTTACATGGTTTTTGGTACTATTGTCAATGGAATGTTTTATTTTATTCATTTATTTATTTATTTATTTATTTTTAAAGATTTTATTTATTTATTTGACAGAGATCACAAGTAGGCAGAGAGGCAGGCAGAGAGAGAGGAGGAAGCAGGCTCCCCGCAGAGCAGAGAGCCCGACGTGGGGCTCGATCCCAGAACCCTGATATCATGACCCAAGCCGAAGTCAGCGGCCTAATCCACTGAGCCACCCAGGCGCCCCAATGGAATGTTTTAAACTTTCATTTTCCAGTTGTTTGCTTCTGATATGTAACATTTGATTTTTATATAATAATAATAAGCCTTTGCTTCTGATAAATTTGATTATGTCTAACACTGGGTTTGGAGATTTCCGAGGATTTTTTACAAATATGATCATGTCAGGGGCACCTAGGTGGCACAGTCGATTAAGCATCTGACTCTTGATTTAGGCTCGGATCATGATGAGATCAAGCCCCGCATCAGGCTCCATGCTGACCACAGAGTCTGCTCGGGATTCCTCTCTCCTTCACCCTCTGCCCCTCCTACTCATGCTCTCACTTTCTCTTTTCCAAGTAAATACATCTTTAAAAAACCCCAAAACCCTAATTATCATGTCATCTCTACATGAGTTGGAATTACTTCTTCCTTTCCAATATTTATGATTTCTATTTCTTTTTCTTGCCTTTCTGCAATAGCTATCCTCTCCACTAAATGGAAAATGACAGTGATAATAGCAGGCACGTTTGTCTTTTTCCTGATATTAAAGGAAAGACATTTGATCTTTTTCATTATTTCCTTTAGCCTCAGGTTTTTCACAGATGCTCTATGTCAGATTGAGGACATTCCCTTCTAAGTTTCATTTGCTGAGAGTTTTGGTCTAAATGACCATTGATTTTTTACCCCTTTTGTTAATAATACTCGGTTATTTCTGATTCTTTGCTTCTCTGTATCTATTTTGTAAAGAACTTGTCAAATTCCACATAAATACAGCTAAGATATTGATTTGGATTGCACTGAAACTACAAAACAATTTAGAGCTTCCCATCTTACACTTCTTTTTCTATTTAGCATTGTTTTCTTGCAGTCAGCATATAGTTGGGTATGGATTTTTTTATCTAACATAAAAATTGCTGACTTTCAATTTCATTATATTAAATTGTATCCAATATAACACCTGACATAATTTGGTTTAAATATAGGTTTATTTATTGTTTGTTTCTTCTGTTCTTTTTCTTTTTATGTTACTTTCTTTTGTATTATTTGAGGGTTTTTTTTTTCTTTTTGAAATTTCATTTTGTCTCCCTGATTAGCTTATTGCCTATGATTGACTGATTGATTGATTGGCTTCTGTTATTACTGTCACTGTAAGACTTATATATCTTTAATTATAGGGTTTAAATATAATATTATACCACTTCATGAATAGTGTAAAAAATTACAATAGCATATGTCTATTTTCATCCTGACCTCCCTTGTGCTATTGTTGCACAATTCAGCTCTGCATGTGCTGTACCCCCAAAATACATTACTACTATTGTTGGCTTAAACATTCAATGATATTTTAAAGAATTTCAAAATGAAAAATAGCGTTTTCTATTTACCCACATATTTAACATTTATTTGACCTCAATTTCATCCCATTGTATAAACTCAAATTTCCATATTCTTTTGTCTGAAGAAACTCCTTCAGGTCTATTGGCAATGTGTCCCTCAGCTTTATTTTCCTGAAAATGTCTATACTCTGCCTTTCTTCTGGAAATTTATTAGTGATGCTTAAAAAAAAAAGATTCATTTATTTATTTGAGAGAGAGAGAGAGCACAAGTAGGAGAGGGGAGGAGGGAGAGGGAGCGAGAGGATCTCAGGCAGATTCCTGCTGAGCATGGAGCGCAGGGTGGGATCCATCTCAGGACCCTGAGATCATGACCTGATTCAAAACCAAGAAGGGTAGGATGCTTAAATGCCTGAGCCACCCAGGTGCCCCACTAGTTACTGTACTCTTAATTAACATTTTTTGATATTTAAAATATGTGTCTCCATATTCTTCCAACACAACCAGATTCTGACAGGAGCCTAGTGTCATTCTTATACGTGTTCCTCTGTATATAATGTATTTTTTCCTCTAGCTGTTTTAAGATGTTCTTTTTATCATTGTTTTCCATAATTTATGTGCATAGTTTACCTTTATACAGCTTGGCATTTGTTGATGTTCCTACGTCTGTAGATTTATAATCAGTTACAAACAACATGGCCATGGTTTGCCCATTTTTCCCACTTTCCCTTTTTTTCTGGGACTCCAATTACAGGTGTATTAAACAGCTCAATATCATCCCACAGCTAACTGATATTTTATTTGTTTTCTATTTCATTTTGGATGGTTCTTGCTATGTTTTCAATTTCGCTGGTCTTTCGTCCTGCAGTATCTGGTCTGCTCTTAAAAATATATTGATTTACATGTCATTTTAGTTACTGTGTCTTTCTTGTCTCTATGTTCTCTTGAGTCTTGTTTACATCATGCATTTCCCCCATCTCCATGGTTGTGGAACATGGAACCGAACATACGGATTCCGGAACGTATTTGTAATAGCTGTTTGCACGTCCTCGTCTGCTTGTTTCTTTGTATCTACTGCTTCCAGGTCCGGTAATAATGATTTGTTGTTCCTCCTGATTTCCTACTTCTTGGCATAAAAAATCACTTTCCTTTGAATACGTATTTTGGATCTTAGGTTATTGCTTGCTAAAACTTGTTTTACTCTTAAATAGTGTTGGATTTTGTTCCAGCACAAAGTTAAGTAATTAAAATCAGGGGGTGTTTTGGGGACTTCTTTTAACCTATTCAAGCAAGCCCATAGGAACCATTAGAATAGGGCTGATTAAGCCTGACTACGATAGTGACATCCTTCTGAAGAGTCTGCCTGACATCCTGTGTTCCACAAGTGGGGACCTGGACCATCCCCTGCCCTGTTAAAGCCTCAGAGGATGGTCATGCTCATGCAGTCCTCTAAAGAACATCTTTCTTCAACCTTAGCAGTTTCCGTTTGTCAGTGTACAGATCAGCGCTCACAGACACACACACTCTCTTCCCCAGCTCTCCAGAGCACTGTCTCCGCAACTCCCTCCTTTTTGGAACCCCAGTCTGCAAACTCGGGATGCTTGGGCACTTCAAGAACTTCAACCACTGTCTTCTCAACTCAAGAAGGCATGGTCTTCGCTTCCATGGACTGTGGCTCAGAAACTGCCTCCAGGCAGTAAGCTGGTGAAATGCACGTTTCCCATGGTTATTTTCCCTCCTTTAGGCATTCTAGCCCTTCACTACCTTTTATCCAGTGTCTGGAAACCATCATTTCTCCTTTTTTTGTCCAATTTTCTCTATGTTCAAGGCAGAAAAGTAAGTGGAACAGCTGGTACTCTGTCTCCTTTGTTTCATTAATGTCTTTTCTTATTTTTTTTTTAATCTCATTTTGTACTTTCTTTTGGCTTACTTTGCTGTTCATTTTCTAGCTTTGGAGAAGGGAATTTCATCCACCAGGAGGGGTGTCACCAGCATCCAGAATGCTGCCTGTGACCCTACATTGCACACAATGGTCTCCTGTGGCAAAGAATTGATCCAACTGAATCCAACTGAAAATGTCAATGGTGCGAGGCTCACAAACCCTGGTTGAACCTACTAATTCCAGCCCACTGATTGGTTTTTCTTCTTCAGGGATTCCACATACATATACATTGCTTCTTTTTTGCCTTTCTTCCATCTCAACCAGTTTTACTCAGATATTTTTAACTCATCCTCCACCTCCTTTTTTTTCCTGTTGGATATTTTCTTGCCTTTCCTCAATGCCCCTTCTTTAATTTAAAAAAATATATATATTTATATTAGAGAGAGAGAGAAGGTGAGCAAGTGTGCGAGCAGCGGGCAGGGGGAACAGTGTGCAGAGTCAGATGCAGGGCTCAATCTCACAAACCCAAGATCATGACTGGAGCCAAAATGGAAGTCAGACTTAATTGACTGAGGCATCCAGGTACCCCGTTCCTTCTTAAGTTTTTATTCGAATCTCTTTTCCCTTGGGCACAGTGTAATTCTTAATTTCTGAATGAAATTTCCATTTCTTTCACTTTTTTCACTGTCAATTTTATTTGGATTTCTTTTCTTAAACTTCTGTGTGAAGGCAACTTTTCACATCCTCACATGAGTATTTGAAACATGTAATTCAGTTTGGAATATTATAGTACAGTTTTCTTCTGTTTTACAGTTGATTTGGTGTATTGTATTCTTGTATTTGGCTCTTCTTTTGATTCTTATTTTCATTTAAGTACTTTGATTCTTATTTTCTGTTTTGTTACCATTTCTTGGGACAGATTTATCCAATTCTCTTCCATTCATTTGATGGATTTGGTGTGGTTTGCACTATTTTTAGTTCAATGCTGCCCCCTTCTGTCAGTGTAGCAAAGTACAGCACTTTCCCTGTTGTTTCCCTGTGGCAGGTAATTGTTACCACAGGGGTTGTGTAATTTCCGCTCAACTCATTCTTTTTGTCTTTTAGAATATTAATTTTTCCTTTTTCCCTCATTTTTAAAAATCACCCAGCCTCCAAACGGTGACTCTTTCTTTTCTTTTATTTGTCAGAGAAGGGGAGCAGCAGGCAGAGGGAGAAGCAGGCTCCCCACCAAGCAGGGAGCCTGATATGGGACTCTATCCCAGGATTCTGGGATCAGGACTTGAGCCAAAGGCAGATGCCTAACCAACGGAGCCACTCAGGCATCCCCGACTCTTTCTTTCAAACTTCTCTTACACGATCAGTGCCGCTGAAAAACTGCCACTTCAAATCATGTGTGCTTTTCAATTCCTTCTCTGCAGACTGACAGTCTGCTTTATTTTCTGTCAGTGGTCATTAGATGAATCCCAGGGTGGCTTCTCTCTACTGTGCATTTTTTTTCTAAGATTGTCCTCATTTACCAATAAGTAAGTTAATTAATTAATTAATTCTGTCAAGGGCTCAAAGTATGACTTGTTAGGGTTTTTTGTTTTCTTTCTCTTCTTTTAACTTGCAGTAATTTGGAGTTTAATATTTCTTTTCTAAATATGTTGAAAGTTTTTGTATGCTATCGTTTGTCCTATTCTGCTTTTGAGGTCATGTGGGGGAGCACAGTCTTATGGAGCTGCCATTATATTTGGCTCCTTAATTGCTACATTTTTTTTTGTTTTTTTTTTTTTTAACAACATTGGCAGAAATTCATCAATTTTTTTCCAATAAACTAACTTCTGGCACTGGTGATTTTAAAAAATCATTTGTTTTTCATTTCCTTATTATTTTGTCTTTATTATTTTCTTCCTCTAGCTTAAAAAAATTGATTTTGCCATGTTTGCTCAGTTCTTAAATTTTTAGGTTTCCTTCTGTCATAACATACTCATTTCAGATTACATATTTCCTCTAGGAATTATTATAATTCATTCTCACAGATTTTGCTACAATATTACTATTATAGTTCAGTTCAAGATATTTTCTAGTTTCTTTCATGATTTTTCTTCGGCCCATGACTCATTTATAAACATATTTTTACATTTCCAAATATGTAATTTTCTAGGGTGTTCTGATCTGTCATAATTGTCTTGTGGCCAAAGAACATACTTTGTATGATTTAAGATATTTGAGAAATGTACTGAATTGATGAATCTATTGTACATCTGAAACTAATATAACACTGTATGTGAATCACACTAAAATTAAAATAAAAGAATAAACAAATATGTAAGGTAAATTAAAAAATATTTGAAAAATTTCTGGTTGTTTTATGGTACAGTGTGTGGTCATTTTTATTAATGGTCCTTGCAAAAAGGTGTATTTATATCTATCTATTAGGTCAACTTGCTAATTGTGCTGTGTTATTCTACTATATTTAATTTTGTCTATACTAAATCTCCCAATGTTCTGTTTTCTTATTAATTGTCACACAGTTTATAATGACTCTGATCAGTAAGAGTCATGAACAGATATTTCAGTGTCTTTTCAGATTAAAAAAAAATCTATGTTTAGCATAGGGGTGACAACAATCCACCTAACACTATGAATGCTATATCCCAATAAGTATTGAATCTTTGCCAAATCAACTGCTGCTACATCATTAGTGTAATTTCTGTATCTTCTCTGAAAATCACATGTGAATGTAAGTCATAATAAGAGCTATGTTAGAGACAGAACCAAGAAGCAAGTAAAACCAGTGGATCTACTGTCAAAAAGAATGAATGTAGAAAAGCAAAATCCCATCAATTTTTCACTTCTTGAAAGTATACTAAATCAGAATTGACAATAATTCATTTAAAATCTCTTTTATTGGGGCACCTGGGTGGCTCAGTGGGTTAAAGCCCCTGCCTTTGGCTCAGGTCATGATCTCAGGGTCCTTGGATCGAGCCCCGAATTGGGCTCTCTGCTCAGCGGGGAGCCTGCTTCCCCCTCTCTCTCTGCCTGCCTCTCTGCCTACTTGTGATCTCTGTCTGTCAAATAAATAAATAAAATCTTAAAAAAATAAAATATCTTGTATTATGTGCTTCTCAGTGATTCACAAGATCTGTCACAATCACCTGTGTCCTGTGGATAATTAATGCATTGATACGGTTGCTGGATAATATGTGGGTAAGATCGGTCTTCTTCTTGTAAGGACAAAGATTCTGAAATCTGTGTGTTCCTATTGTTCTTCATCAGGAAGACCATTAATTCTTCTGCACCCGTGTCTAAGTCTTCTCTAGCAATATCTGAAATTGATGCCTCCTCCTTTTCTGGTGGTTCATATTACTGGTCATCATCATTTTGGTACATTATAGGTATCACAGTGTCATCTGTCATTGGCATCTGGATTTTTCTCCAGTACACCATCTTTTCCACTTCCTGATTAGTCTTTATAAGCTGCCACTTCTGTATGTTACGTATCTTCAGTTTCTTTAGGAAACGTTTGTTTTCAGAAATGTATCATTTACACCATTTTTTCAAAGTAAAGCCTTATAATAGCTATTCTCTTGCAGGTGTGTCTTTTTTCTATTTATGTTCTCTACATGTTTAGTGTGTACTATTTCATAAAGGAGGGACCAAATTTGCTATTTGACTTCAGCTTTAGTTCTTGGAATCTGATTCAATGGGGACCTACTGATGGTAGACACTTCTTAGGTTCTGTGACAAGACATTGAGGAGATCTTCCTTTATGTCCTAAAACCTTAGCATCATTCACATTAAATTCTTCGTCACAGTCAGCATCATATATGCCTCAACTTCCTAGAATTTCTTCACATTTTGTAAGAGCTGATAAAAGATGACTGCTGAGTCCAGATTCCAAACCATGCAATTACCATGAAGGATGTGAAACATTTCAAGAATTTCCTATTACTGCCATTCGTGTGTCTTCCATGCTTGGCTCTCTCTTGAAAATTGTGCTGCCACTTTCCTTGGTGCTGGGATGAACAGTGACAGTCATTGCTGTGGTGTGTGGTGCTTGTGTGAGGCCTTAGCTCCCAATGTAGAGCAGGGAATGTGAAGGGACCCTCCAGGAAACCCTAGAAATGAGCACCTGGTGGATATGATAATTGAATCTGTGCATGTTGCTTCCGTCCTACTCTTCTATACATCTGGGATTTCAAGTAAATACACGTTCTTCTTTTTCCACTGTATCCTAGATGTTTCTTATTCCATTTCTTGTGTATTTGTGTTTGATCCTGAATGGTACTTCCTCATTTCTCTACCAATCCTCCAATTCTCTGTGTCAGATCTTCTGCACTGAGCACTTACCAGGTCTTTGCTTGTTATACTTTTCAGTTTTGGAGCTACTTCTCCCCCCAGTTTCTTAATTCCCCGTTTTGTAATATTTAATTTCTTTACAGAAACCCTGAATTCATCTTTTTCTCTCCTTGCATATTTTTAATGTCTAGAATGAACTTGGGTCCCTTTTTGTTTTCTCTCTTTCCTGCTGATTCTGAGTCACAGTGTTCTTTCTCTTTACATGTTTAGCTACTGTTGATTGTATACTGGACATTACATTTTAAAAGTTACTGATGGCAACAATTTAAGGCTTAATAAGGCATTATCTTTCTGCAAAGAAGTTTTGTTTGTGTCTGCCTGCATCCTGGAAAAGACAGCATTCTAAGATCCTCTTAATGCCAGTTCAAGACATGAAGTATTCTCATTTACTTGGACCAAGCCAGGCTTCAATCTGCTCAAGGGCTTTTTACTATTGATCTAGCCTTTCTTCTAAACCACAAGGCTTCAGGTATTCATCCCAAAGCAGTGGATTGTTTTCAGAGATCAATTCCAACATTTGATCTTTTACACCTATGAGACTACAACATCCAACTCAAAGTTGTAATTTTCCCTTCTAGAATGGTAAATTCCCATATGGCCAAAGTGGCCTTGGGTGTGAAGCTTAATTTTTAGAGTTTCCTTCTTTTTTGTTGACCTAGTAATCTCTCTCTCCATTATTAGCTTTTTGAAATTTTAAGAAAAAAGAAATATTAATCTAGTTGTTTTCCATCGCAAGCATTGTCCCATTTACCTGGTTAAACTTCCACTAGGAGAAGTAAAATATCCAGATTTATTTTCGATAACAAAAAGTTTAAACTTATTTTAAATTTAAATAAGTCTGTGAGTAAGCATTTACATGATAAGCACATACTTCAATATTCCAACTCTAAAATAAATAACTAGATAAAGCATGGAGACTTGCCATGAATTTGCAGCTAACATGAAAAACAAAAGGCACCAATGCCTTCAATTTCTTATAATGTTTACTTTGACTTGCTCTCAAAGGACTTGCCTGCAGGAGCAATGGATTCTTTGAAAAGTCTGGAGATAGAATACGTGAAACTATTGAGACCAAATTTTCTTTACCCTGGTGACAAAATTGTGCATTTTATCTGAGTTTGGAATAGCTCAAAATAGGCCAAATTACCATTTATAAGGCCAAGATTTTCTTATAAAGAAAAATCTATAGACAAGGAAAATCAGGAAGCCCTGCCATGGGTGAATGGCATCTTGATAAAGGAGGCATTGATGACATATATTCTGAATGAATTTTTTTCCATAGTCATGCACTGTATAGTACAGCTGCTGGTTGTGGGAGGTATTCTCCAGTCCCCTCTGTGGGAAAATTAGAATGGGAAATTGTGAAGGAAGAGGTGGGAAAATTAGAAATAAATCTAACACTCTAACCACAGATAAATTCACAGGCTGATCAATTTTGGAAGGGACTTAAGAAATGGAAACCAATCCCTTAAAGTATTCATATCTTTATTGCTAATGGGTATGGGGATTCTTTTTGGGGTGATGAAATGTTCTAGAGTTAGATTATGGTGACATTGCTTAATTCTGTATCTTATAAAAAAAACACTGAATACTCTAAATGGATGATTTTTGTGCTGCATGAAATATATCGCAATAAAGCCATTTTCTTTAAGAAGAGAAAAACCTTGAGATATCTGTATACCCCTCAAGGTCTTCAAATCATTTAACTATCATGGTTTTAGAGACTGTACAATCCTCATACAAAAATGGTCATTAACATAATCCTTAAATTCAGAAAGATACCAGGTTTAAATTTCGGTTTCATACTTACTGTGAGGTTAAAAGTCAATTAGTTAACATCCCTGGGCATTAACTTTCTCAAATAAAATGGAGATAACAGCACCACCTTGTCCAGAGGCAGGGATGGAAACAGGATATTTGCTCAAGTCATGCACTCTAGGAGCACTCTAGGTGAAGAAAGAAGCTAGTGACAATGTGGTTTCAGCAGAACTCAGCTTAGATTCAGATCTGTTTCCTCCAGGCAGTCAGTTGGCCATGGGCCAGAGTCTCAGGGGACAGTGTGGCAGGGTGCTGTCCTCTGGGCTGCTGGTCGTCTGCCACTCAGTGGCCACCACTCGCTGCCACCAGAAGAGGATGCCCTTGCCGGTAAGGGCACCTGGGTTTGGCACCACTGGAATTTACCAGTCCTTCCTCCCCATAGTCTGGTTGTGGGAAGGCACAAGATAAGACACACCACGTGATCACTGGGAGGGGCTGCACGGTACCTGGCACAGAAGACGTACTTTACGAACGGCAGTTAATTCTTGCAGGGCTTCGAATATCAGAGGCACAAAGAAATTAATTACAAATATTGGGTCAGAAAATCTCACCGTACATGTTGATTCTTCATCAAATGCATATGTGTGATTGATTGAGCATACTTCACGACGAGGTGGTAAAGGAGTGACTTTCAGCGGGCTTGTCCAACCTGAAAACAAAAATGTATGTGAGTTAGGTTAAAAATGTGACAGGGTTTTTTTTTTTAATTCTTCTTCCACCCAAAATACTTCCTACAAGAAAGCTAAACTGTATCATGTTATCTGACATGTCCATCGATTACGTAACAACTTTTATTAGCAGCGAGAACTGAATGGCTCTGGGATGTGCATGTTAGGGAATTGTAGCAGTGCAGAGCTGTTACTCCTCATTACTTGAAGAGGTCTGCTGAGTACTGCGAATCTGCAGGTGAGCATGTGGGTGTACTGGGGATGGGCTACAAGGCAGAAAATGTATCTAATGACGGAAGTCCTAAGACACTAGCAAATACGCACACAAATTGTAACAAGTATTTACTGTGCTGTAAATGGAGGTAGATGCACACAGGAGAGCGAAGAGGGGTTCTCGGTTTTGTGGTGTTCATGAACAAATAGAAAAGACAGTCCCATTAGTAGATAATTTCGTGTTGGATAGCAACTCTAATCTTTGTGCTCCAATTGCTGCAGGAGTGCAGGGGAAGAATACTAGCCCAGCCAGACTGTGGGGAGTTAAGAACAGCTTCCTGAAGATAATATTTGCTCTAACCTTGACAAAGGGGAAGTCAGAAAGGTCAGAGTCTGAGAAGGTCTCGACACACCACTGTGGACTTGGAAGACGGAGGAGCCCACGTGAGGAGGAGCATGGGTAACCGCCAGGAGCAGAGAGTCCCTGGCTGTCCGAGGCAAGGAAACGGACACCTCCAACGCAAGGAACCAGATTCTGAAGGAGCTTCAATTGATTTTCCCCCAGATACTGCAGGTTTGGGCGGTTAGATCCTGAATAGAAAGCCAGTTGAGATTAAAAACAGAGCTACCCTATGACCCTGCAATTGCACTACTGGGTATTTACCCCAAAGATACAGATATAGTGAAAAGAAGGGCCATCTGTACCCCAATGTTCATAGCAGCAATGTCCATAATAGCCAAATTGTGGAAAGAGCCAATATGCCCATCAACAGATGAATGGATAAAGAAGATGTGGTCCATATATACTATGGAGTATTATGCCTCCATCAGAAAGGATGAATACCCAACTTTTGTATCAACATGTTTGGGACTGGTGGAGATTATGCTGAGTGAAATAAGACAAGCAGAGAAAGTCAATTATCATATGGTTTCACTTACTTGTGGAGCATAAAGAATAACATGGAGGACATTGGGAGAAGGAAAGGAAAAGTGAATGAGGGGAAATGGGAGGGGGAGACGAACCATGAGAGACTGTGGACTCTGAGAAACAAACTGAGAGTTTTGGAAGGGAGGGGGGTGGGAGTTGGGTGATCCTGCTGGTGGGTATTAAGGAGGTCACGTACTGCATGGACCACTGAGTGTGGTGCATGAACAATGAATCTTGGAACACTTAAAAAAATAAGATTAATTAAAGAAAAAAATCAGAAAGAAAAAAGCAAACCAGTTGAGTGTGCTGTCTTCTCACAAAACCGGGAGCTAGTAAACGGGTTTTGTGTTGGGCTGCTGAGTCTTTGTCATAGCAAGTGAAAATATAGAGGCAGAGGCAAGAGATCAAGGTAAAGTGAGAAAGGCAGTGCTGAATCCCATGATTATTTCAATTTTGAGAATAAGGATAATTCTGTCTCTGACCCAGCTGGCTGAAGGAAACCCTCCAAAAGACTACCGTGCCAACAGCAGCAGCGGCTTTGAAAAATAGGAAAACAACAGAACTTAAAACTTGATTTTTAAACCAGAGTAGGAGACAGGGAAGAGGACAATGGATCACAGCTACGCACCCCAGGGTCAGGACATTCACGCTTAAGTATGATGATGCCATTTCCATTACCTTGTTTCAGTATCTTACTGCGTGAAACAAAGCCCCCACCCCCCAAAGGCTAATTAAAACAACCATTCATTGTCTTCCAGGACTCTGAAGCTAGTCAGGGTTTCGTATGTCATGTGGCGTAGGTTGGGATCACTCAAGACGTCCAAAATTATTCTCACTATTGAGATAATACTGAGTGGGTGTTGACTATTACCAGGGTTCTCAGCTGGGCTTGCTGACCAGTGACTTGTTTGTTGTTGTTGCTTTTTTTCCTTATGGGCCTATGTTGAATTTTTCACAAAATAGTGACTGAATCCAGAGAAGGAATCCCAAGGGGCCCAATCCCAATGTGCAAGTACCAAAAAAAAAAAAAAAAAAAAAGTCTCCACTTGCCTCATGGTTGCTAATATAGGCTAGAGCCCAGAATCAGTGTGGGAAGGAAACAGACCTCATCTCATGGCAGGAGGGGGTCAAGAACACACAGGAAGGAGTGAACCACCGAGGGCCACCTTTGGGACCAGTGATCACACACCTCTTCCTCGTCATTCACAATCTCATTTCACCATTCTCACGCCACCGAACAAATGTCAAGTCCTTTGTCAAGGAAAGTACTGTGCCATTTCTTCATGTATTAGAGATGGAACATGTTTGAGACTGTGATTCTTTCATCGTGAGTTGGTTTTGTGTGTATCTCATGAAACTGAGTGAGTTTGGGACAGTTGCCATGAACAGTATTTTTCCATAGGCCCTATTATTTTTATTATAAAACATCTCTGTAATGTAGTTTTAAAGAAACAAAACCTTAAAAGAAAGCTTGAAGGACTATTCTGTGTTTATTTTCTTATTCATGTGTTTTCTCTCCTCTAATCGTTAGAAATACATGTTTTTAACATCTAAAATATTGTTTTTAGTGGTCTTCTCTGAGGTTTCTTTCTCAATATAGTTAAAAGTAGGTCAATGTTGTTATTTTAAAAGAACCAGTTTCAGGTTTACTTGATTTTTTCTGCTTTTCTTTTCTCTATTTTATCTATTTGCACCAAACATAGACCTTCAAAATATATGATGCAAATATTGACCAAATTTAAGGGAGAAGTAACTCTACAGTAATAGTTGGAGACTTCAATACTCCACTTTCAGTAATGGATTGAACAACTCGACAAAGATCAGTAAGGAAATAGAGGACTCAAACAATACTTTGATACAAAATACATATATAGAACACTTCATCCAACAGAATACCCAAGCAGAAACAATATTTTTCTCAAATGCTTATGGAACATTCTATAGAACAGATTATATTGTAGACCACAAAACATGTCTTCATAAATTTTAAAAGACTGAAATCATGCACAGTGTATTTTCTGATCACAATGGAATCAAAGTAGAAATTGATAAAGTGGAATGAAACTACAAATCAATATGTGAAGATTAAATACCACACCCCTAAATAACCAAAGAAATCACATGGAAAATTGGAATTATCTTGAGACAAAGGAAAACAAAAGCACAATACAACAAAATTATGGGATTCAACAAAAGTAGAGCTAAGAGAGAAGTTTATAGTATAAATACTTAATAAAAAAAATCTCAAATTAACAACCTAAATTTATAACTTAAGAAACTATGAAAAAAAGAAAGAAAGAAAGAAACTGAACCCCAAACTAGCAGGAAGGAAATAAAGAGCAGTGTAGAGATACACAATATAAAGAAGGGGAAAAAATAAAAACCAGTAGAATTAATTAAATCAAGAGTTATTTTTTTAAATATAAAAACAATGACGAACATTTAGCTAGACTCAGATGGACTCAGAAAAAAACAGAGGACTTAAATAAACTAAAATCGTAAATGAGAAAGGGGACAGTACAAATGATTTTTGTCGGAAGAGGACATTACTTCCTGTGTGCTGGACTCGGGCATGGGAGGCTTCTTATCCACTCCCCTGTCCTTCAGATGGACCTTCCGCCCACCATTCCCCCAGCAGGAGCTGTTTTAAGAATGTACCCGAGAGTAAGGTGTTGTTGAGACCATCTGGATTGTATAGATGACTGAACCCTGTGAAGGTCTTATATAAACTTTTAGGATTCCAATGGCCAGGTGTAGAGATCTACTTGTCTTGCAGCTGCCCAAGACAAGCCTTGTATATAAGTTCTCTTGCTTATTAACCCTGCCACTTACCCATCTGGAGTGGCCTGCCTCTTTCTTTGTTCTCTCTTTGCCCTCCTTGTGTGAGGGCCAGTTTTGGATTTCACCCAAAGAACTCTTGAGGTTGCAAACTAACAACTTTACAGAAATACAAAGGATAAGAATGTACTATGAATAACTGTGCACTAACAAATTCTATAACCTAGATGCAATAGACAAATTCCTAGAAACATGCAACCTACCAAGACTGAATCATTAAGAAATAGAAAATATGAACATATCTGTAACTAATAAGGAAAATTAATAATCAAAAACTCATTATATGAAGCCAACATTAGCTTGATACCAAAGTCAGACAAAGACACTGCAAGACAACTACAGATCAATATCCCTAATAAATATTGATGCAAAAATCCTCAAAATACTAAAAAACAGAATTTAACAGCATATTGAAAGTATTATACACCATGACCAAGTGAAGTTTATTCCTTGAGTGCAAGGAATTATATTTGTGCATTGTTGGTGGAAATTTAAAATGGAGTTTTAAATTTTAAAATTTTAAATGGAGCCACTTTGGAAAACAGTATGGTGGTTTCTTAAAACATTAAACATGGAATTACAATGTAATGGAGCAATTCCACTTTTGGTTATATACCCTACAGAACTCCCGTGAGAAGATTACTCTCTTTACAAAAAGAGGGAGAGAGGCCAGAGTGTGTGTGTGTCTCTCTCTCTGTTCTGTGAGGAAACAGCAAGAAGCAGACCATCTGCAAGCCATCTGCAAAAAAGGGCTTTCAGCAGGATTCAAGTTAGCTAGTACCTTGATCGTGGATTTCCCACCCTAAATAAATGTCTGTTGCTTAAGGCACCCAGTCTATGATATTTTATTTTAACAACTGGAGCTGAGACAGTGGCTAAAAAAGAAAAAAACAGGAAGATATACAAAGAGTTATGAGTATTATATTAGGAACCTGAGTACAGGGAAATCAGGGTTGTGACAACCTCTATTTTTCCTGTGATAAGGAAGACATGCCATCTGCTGTAAAGAGAGGCAAAAAGACCAATGAAAGGTTTGAATATAATTAGGATAAGTTTAGAGTACTGGATTGGTACCTGAGAAAGAAAGCCAACTAGGAACAAAAATGTACTGAATCCAGTTGTCCAGACAAAGTTGGAGTAAGGCAAGAAATTGGCAATATAATCTTTTATGATATATTTTAGGTATTTATGAAATCCCACTAAAGCATACTGGTGTGTGATATAACTAATTTTACAAAAGCATTCTTATCAGAATGTATTCAAGTTTATGTGTATTTAGGTTTGCTAAAAACTGAAAATATTATTTATAATTAATGATTATTTCCAAGATCTACAAAATCACTGAAAACCTGGGACAAGTTACATCAAACTGAACCCATGGGCCACCAGTATTACTCTTTGAAACTGTGACAGCTAATATTAACAGCTACTATTAATTGAATGCTTTAATCAGGTTCCGGGAATTTTGTTAAGAGCTTTACCTGTCTTCATTCATTTTTTATTCATTTAGTCCTTATTGCTAAGGAATTGAAAATTCTGGACTTTCTTTCTTTTCTTTTTTTTTTTTTTAGATTTTATTTATTTATTTGTCAGAGAGAGCGAGCACAGGCAGACAGAGTGGCAGGCAGAGGCAGAGAGAGAAGCAGGCTTCCTGCTGAGCAAGGAGACCGATGCGGGACTCAATCCCAGGACACTGGGATCATGACCCGAGCTGAAAGCAGCCGATTAACCAACTGAGCCACCCAGGCATCCCGAAAATTCTGGACTTTCTAATAGCTCACATTTATTGGTGCATTCCTTCATGTCAGATATCTTTACGTGAGTTATGTTAAATAGTCTCCACTAATATTTTATGAAGTATTACTAGTACATGAATTTACAAATATGGATACACAGGCATAAAGAGCCCTGAGTCTTAGTGCAAGTAAGCCTTCTATCAGGACTCAAGTCCAGAGGGTCTATAGAACTCTGTTGTACTGATCTGGGTAGCAAGTTCTATACCTCAACTGAGTTGTTGAGGTAAAGTCTATTAATTCCATTTTTGTTGTATATTAGCTTTAATAAATTATTTCTTCAACTTCTAATTTGTTGTAAAATGTTTTGAGAGTCCAATCTTAGAAAAACTTACAAACTAAAATATTGCTCTTAAAAATTACACTAGGCTAGGGTTTACTGCTTACAAGCAAAGTGGTATACTTGTCTAAAATAGGACTACTAGAAAAAACAACTTCAATACCTTTAAAGACATATTCTTGACACTGACTATTATTTTACATTGAAACACTAGCAAAAGAGTGAGTTCAAGCTCTTTTCCACAGAGTCGGAATCAGTAAGATGTTCTGTGCCTGCAAGACCAACCTGGACTCATCAGTGGTTCAATGCAAAATTACACAAACTTTCGGTAATACTGTATTTCACCAGATGGCATTTCCAAGAGATTAGAAAATACTCATTTCTTAAAATACGTTGTTGAACCTCATTCATATCCTTTATATAAACTGAGGGATTTCCTGAAGCACATGTCTGAAGCACATGTGCTAAGTCCACAGCTGAAGTGCAAATTAAAAGCATAACTCTTATCATATGCTTGTATCTCTCCAAATTGCTCGGTCTGTTCAAAAGTGGGTATCTGCAGGGTGGGGCTGGGAAGAGGAGGTCCTTCTTTTCTGTTTTCTTTTCCTTTATTCTTACCCCCTTCCAGGTCCCAAGTGATTATGGCCCCTCATCATGGAGAAATGGCAGGGACCATGAATCCCTACTGCTCCAGCAAATGGTGGTGTCACTGTTTCTCCACATACTGTCTCATTAGGCCTCTAGTCTATGGCCAGGTGCCTAGAGCAGTGGAGGGGGGTGAGGGTCTGGCACTGGAAGAAGCTTAGCATCTCTTGCTGCAGCATTTGGTCTTTTCCTTTCCGCATACTCAAAAATGTTAACCTCCTTGCAATCCCTGCTTGCCAGACACACCTCCATACAAAAATACTCCATGTGGCTTTCCTTTGGAAGTGTTTCTCACTCTTTCTGCACCAGGCCTGTGACACTCTCTGGGAGTTCTCATGGAGAAACCATAAGGTATAGCAATTCAGTAAGGGATCATTGATTCTGTGTCCAGGGCTATGGAAGGGTTGCTTCCTAGCAGACCTGCCCATTTCATTTCCGCACCTGTGATCTACCTCTTTATAACCACCAGAAGATTTGTTTTTTCAAGGGAGACAGACAGATACGGAGGCATGCTACACAATTATCAAAACTAAAAATACATGGCCTTATGGAAAAATTAGGTCATCCATCCATATATCTAGAATAAATGATCTGATATACACTTAGTGTTGGTCACTTACCCTAATTAATGCACTAAAAAAAGTCTTTTTTTACAAACAAGTTTATAAAAGGCTTATCATTCTTCCTAGTGTTTCCTTGCAATCTATTAAAAATGAGTTCCTTATTCAGTTCTTTATAATTTTATGTGAAATTTTTTGCTAAATACTCAGTCTTATATCCATGCTCTTCTTCCTTGTTTGAATTTTTAAAAATTATAAAGCCATGTCACGTTACCTCCAAGTCTTGCTCTGATGGAAATGTCTGGTATTGCCCTGGAATTCCATCTCCTGTCCTGTTTTAGCTCTTCTAATAAAATGGTTTGTCTTTTCAGTGTTGTTTGAAATCCTGTGTCTGGCCTGGGAACTCGATGTTGTGGTTTCACATCACTGAAGTCCACGAGCCTTGGTATGGTTCTGCCAATGCCAGGCTTTAAGTCAGCATCACCACCAGGACTCAAAAACCCTGAACAGGAATCACCCAAGGGCACATCATCCCGAAGTGGAAATAATGGATAATCTTGCCCATATGGTGGGGGATAAGGATAATGTAAATGGTAGTCTGGCAAGACTGAAGGGGGATAAGGGTGAAATTTAAGAAAAGTAGGGTTGCATTTCTTTTCAATTCTGCCATAGTTATGTCTGTCCTCAACTCCCTTCACAAAAGGCATGTTCATTTTCCTTAAGAGATTATAGTAGTGTGGGTAATCTGTATTCTCAACAGCCTTTTTTCCTGAAAGGATGGACCTTTCAGAGATACTTATCTTTCCAGGGGTGTATTGTGAATCCATATCCATGGCCTTTCTCTTTAGAATTTTGGATGACTGTTAATTAAGTGCTTCTGATGACTCCTTTCTATTTAACTATAAAATTCACTATTTACAATAATTGAGGATTGGTTAATCTAACATAAAGTTACTGAACTGGTTTTCCATTGATAGTTTTTTTTTTTTAAAGGCAAATATCTTTTCTCTACCAAAAGAAGTATAGGACAGTAAGGGAACAGGACAGAAAAACAAAACGAAATAAAAGAGAGTCCTTGTTGCTTGGCAACAGCTAGAACTCTAACACATTGGACTATTTACTCTGTATGTCATAATTTAATTCTTAGGAAAAACAAAAATAGCCTTGTTGGCAATATTTTCATGATAGTTTTCTACCCACTGTCCATTTGTTATTTATTTTCAAATGTTTCCATAAGTTGATATTTTATAATTAAATGATATTCATTAGAGTATAAAGCAGTTAATCAAGGGAGAATATATTTTTAAAGTATATATCTGACTAAAAAATTAAGTATTTACCTTATAGATAAAATAAATTACAAAACTCACTACCTAAATAAATGCAAACTTGAATGCAGTGCAAAGAATGAACAGCTATTATACTATACTTAACTCAGTGACCTATTTTTTAGGAAAAATAAGTAATTAATAGTCAAAATACAATTCATTTTCCAAATGCCCTAAATTACTTTACCTTTTGGCTACCAATGTATAGAATAAGACCAATGGGATTTTTGAACTCATTTCAGAAAACTACAATAAGGTATGAGCTGTTAGCTCACATGTAAAAAAAATTAATATATTGGTCATTTAAAATCTCATTTCAATGAGATAATTTAGACTTGCATGAAAACTGCCACCACAGGAATTATAAATATTGGAATTTGGGTACAAGGATCATACCAACCCTTCTGGAGTAACACCAAACCAAACCAAACCAAAACCTATGCAAACATGGATGAGAAACCTACTTGCATATTCCCAGCATTTGGCTTTCCCTCTTTAGATTCACAGCACACATGAAGTACAATCTCCAGTGTAACAGCCTACTCTCAGGTTGCATGTTAGGAATTTACACAGTGCATGAAGGTAGGAGGGGCTGATAAACTTCTTGATGGCAGAAATAAAAAATCAGTGACAGTCAAAAGTCCATTTGGTATTGTGCAGGTTTACCTGTTCATACAAACTAAGAGGAGCTTTAACAGGTGTATCCCAGACGTAGTGACTGGGCACTATTCAGTAAAATACATATGTATTCGATGTGTTCAAAGGAACTGCAAGGTCTTGACCAAAATGCTGGCTAGATCCAAACAAAACTAAAACATGCTCAAACAGTAAAATTTTTTAAAAATTTTATTTATTTTAGAGAAAGGAGAGACAGAAGGGAGGCAGAGGGAGAATCTCAAGCAGACCCCATCTACGCACCCTCCTCGCCTCCCACAGGGGCTGATCCAGGACGATGACCTCATGATCTGGGCCGAAGCCAAGAGTCTGAGGCTTAATCAGCGTCACCACCCAGGCTCCCTTCGAGCACAGTCAGTTTAATTCAGAACCTTACGCAGACTAGAAAGAATTTCCAAAGATGTACATCTACTCAGTGAATAAACCGTGCTGCACACAGTCTACCAAACAGTTAACACACACATAAAAAGAGCCAGAGAACCCAAGGAATGCCCCGGTCCCGATCCTGGTCCAGAAAGAGGCCTTATTTCTTTCTGCTCATTCTTCCCTTCCCCCTTTTTAAAATTCATAGCGACTTGAATGTGTACTGTATGAGATTAAGATGGTGTCAAAATAGATGAGACCAGAACAGAACAGAACAGAACAGGGAAAGCGGGCTGGCCCTCAGACAGCACGCACCCGAAGGCCTTTGACCTTCCGGATGCACAACCGAACAAGTGAGGCGGCTGGGGAGGCGGTCAGGCTGTCCCTTGAAATCCTCTCCCGGAACACAGCGCCTCCGGCGAAGGATCCCGCAGGTCTCCCGGAGCGAAGGGAGCAGTGCACGTCGTCACCTGGGGCATTCAGTATCCAACGGCGCACACCCCATTCTTCACTGCAGCGGCTCCAACTGCGCGCTAGTCCCCGCGGAGCCCATCCTTCCCGCTGCAGGGCAGCCAAAGCGCGATCCTCCTTAACACGTCCCGGCTGTGAACGCAGGCAGGTGTCTTCAAGTCCTCCTCGAACTTGGGAGTAAAAGGCGATCTCCCAGGCCCAGCGTGGCACACCAGTCAACCCTCTCTGCGCTGCCCACGAGGCTTCTCTCCAGGGCCACAGGCCTCCTTCCAGCCGCGCTGTCGTGCGCGCACTTACCCCCCACCCAGGTGCCACCCATCCCCGGGGTACGGTGGGTTAGCAGGTCAGAGGCCAGGCAAGCCCCCGCACTCGGTTCCCACCGGCCGCTGTTCGGGGTTGACCCCGCTAATGAAGCCCGGTCAGCCGGCTCCGGAAACGGCCTCCCGGGGCCCACGAACGCGCACTCCAAGGGAAGGGCGCGGGCTGCGGGGTCCGCGGCGCTTCCCCCGCACCAGAACCTTCGGCAAAGCTCCCTGAGGGGCGCCCGGGTCCCGAAGGCCCGGTCACGGATCAGCACAGAGGACTAAACGGCGGACCTCGGCGGGCGTCGAGGAACACGGTCCATCCCCGCCCCCGCCCTGGCGGAAGTGGCGGCCCGTCCTTCCGGCCTTCCTTCCGGCCTTCCTTCCGGTCCGCGGCCCGCCGACTTCCGGCGGACAGGTGGGCGCGCGCCGCCTAACGACCTTCTGCGCCGACGGTCGGCAGGCGGCGGCGAGTGAATGGAGGCCTCGGCCCCCGGCCGGCGGCGGCGGCGGGGCTGGCGACGGGCTCCGGTCGCAGGCTTTCCGCTCTTCCGGGCCGCGGTCGTCCTCCTGCTCTCCGCCTTCGTGGCGCGGGCGTCCCCGTCAGGTGAGGCGTCGGCGTCGCCGCCTCGGGCTCCGCGGGGCCGTCCCTCCCGCCCGGCCCCGCAGCCCCACCTGTCGGTCGTAGTTATAAAATGCGGGGACGACTGGGGAGGTCCCGTGGAGACGTTTTCTGCCGCCCTTTGTTTCCTCCCTGGTGTCCCAAGAAGTTCCATCCTGTTTCCAGACGTGTTTCAGACTCGCACGCACACGCGCGAGAGGGAGGGTTTCAGCCGCCGGGTAACCGGGAAGGTTTTGGCTGCCCTATTTTGTGCTCAAATGTTAGGCTTTGTAACCAAGTGTCTCCCAGCATGGCATAATAAAACTCAAAGGAGATTTGGTCGAAATGCCAAAAATGGCGCAAAGCAGGAGAGATGCGAGAGCTGCTCCAGGAACAGTAAATGTAGAAGGATTGTGGACGGAGACGAGGGAGGAGAGAGACGGAGTGAAGGCGTGCTCTGGGTGTCGGGACTCCTGAGGTTCCGTTCTAAGTAGGGGATAGCGGATTATTATACACTAATAGAGGATGACCTCTAATTAGTGTAGAAGAGGATCCTTCCTGATCGTGGTTCATGGTCTTACACTAGATGGGGTAGTGGCGGGGCGGGGGGCGTCTCCTAGCTTCAGGTCCAAGCACAGGAGCAGACCTGAGGACAGAAGACCTAGAGTAAGTAGGCGATGCCTTAATTCTGAAGCACTGAATAGTAAGGACTGATGTTCAC
Source organism: Taxidea taxus jeffersonii (assembly GCA_003697995.1). Classification (NCBI taxonomy): domain Eukaryota; kingdom Metazoa; phylum Chordata; class Mammalia; order Carnivora; family Mustelidae; genus Taxidea; species Taxidea taxus. The sequence goes on along the minus strand of RCUC01146056.1, from coordinate 111,920 downwards.
GTAGCATTTCCCAGTTTGTACCACCTTCCATTCAGTCCCTGCGATACCGCTGTAAATCCGAAATGTAGTCTCGTCCTGCAGATGAGAAAAACGGAGATTCTCGAGTTTAAGGTGGCTTTCCTAAGGCCAGTAAGGGGGCTTCTGACTTTCAATACACCCGCCTCCCTCTCTGTTAAATGCCCTTTGGGTGAATACTTTATTCCGTTTTTTATACTGCTCCCACCACTGGGTCTGTGCACACTCTCAGGTCCATTTGCTCATTCAGCAATTATGGAAGATTCTCAATTTATATTTATATAACTATTGTTATTTAGTTTGTCTTACGTGCAAGATGCGTGGTACTGATTCTTGATAAGTTGACATAAACATTGATCCTACTATCAAGGGAACTTCCTATCAGTGGAGCTTATAATCTAACGAAAAATTATATACATTATATACATGTGTAAGAACTATAACATAATGCATTGTAGACTGTCCTGAAAGAGGTGGTGATGATGGAAGGAAGGGGCATGAGAAGCGGTGAGGACAAACAGAAGGTTTGCAGGAAGAGGGTCTTGAAGCTTGGGGGGTTTGGATTTTGAAACAGAGTATTCTAAGTGGTTGTAGAAGAAGTCCGGAGGTGAGATGCAGTAGGGAAATCAGTGAGTAGGTTAATTTCACCGGAGCACAAGGGGGAGAGTGGTCAGAGGGGAGATGCCAGATGTTGGAAGAGATTGACTTAAGGTCCCCCTCCAACCGAGATCAAGTATACTGTGATACTCTACTATTTGGTATCTTGGAATTTCTAATGAGGCAGCTTGCTGATAATTTCTTTTTGTTCTTGATAGTTGGATATTTGATTCGATTACCAAGAGGTTTTCACTTGACCCAAGATGCGGTGAAAATAGTGGGATCATCAAATTTTCCAGGTATTAATAAATAGATGTTCAGTATTTTTAAGAAAGTATTTAGCGTTTCTTTAAATTTTATCGATCTTGTCCAAAAGGCTAATGTTCCCCAGACATCCCAGTCTCCTAAGACCTTTTCCTTCTATGGAAATGGATTACAGTTGTTCCCATATGGTTTGGTTGGTCCAGCTCTGATTCTGTTTGCCGTAACTGCTAAAATGTGTGAAAATAATTCTCTAGAAGTTATCTAATTAAAGTTGTCTAGTGTTCCTGCTTGTTATTATATGATTATTATAATAATATATTATATATTATAGTTATTATTATATAATTATATATGATTAATAAACATATGTAGTTGAAATAATGCTAAAATATTTTTCAGATGGGATCTGTATTGTAAAGGTTTTGGATTCATAAGCTTTTCCAGTAGTTATGAGAGGCATAGTAACTAAAACTTTCTTGGTGCTGGTTTATTTTCTGAGGTAAATTTGCATGATTAAAATTCCTCCTTTTTAAAAAAAATTTATACTTATTTGACACAGAGAGAGGGATAGTGAGAGAGAGCACAAGCAGGGGGAGCGGCAAGCAGGCAGGGAGAGGGAGAAGCGGGCTCCCTGCTAAGCTAAGAGCCTCATGCGGACTCAATCCCAGGTTGCTGGGATCATGACCTGAGCTGAAGCAGACGCTGAACTGACTAGTCACCCAGGCGCCCCAAAATTCCCCCTTTGAAGTGAACATTCCAGTAGTCTTTAGTATATTGCAATGATTTAGTACAGTGCAAAGTTTTGCAACGATCGCTGTGTAATACCACAGCATTTTGATAGCTCCAAAAAGAAATGCTGTAGCCAGTAAGCAATCACTCTCCAGTCCCTGGAAACACTAGTATACTTTTTGTCTCTATGAATTTCCCTGTTCTGGACATTTTATGTAAGTGGAATCATACATGGTGTGGTGCTTTGCATTTGGCTGCTTTCACTGAGTGTAGTGTTTTTGAGTTTATTCATGTCATATTCCATTTTATGGCTGAATAATATTCCATTGTATGGATATACCACTGTTTGTGTATCCGTCAGTTGATGGATTTTTGGGTGGTTTCCATTTTCTGGCTGTCACGAACATTGCTGTTACCACCATTCCTGAAGAAGTTTGTGTGTGAACCTACATTTTCAATTCGCCTGAATATATACCTAGAACACAGAGTAACTATGTTTAACCTTCTGAGGAACTGCCAAACTATTTTTTAAAGAGCCTGTACTATTTTACTTTCAGACCAGCAATGTATGAGGATTCAGATTTTACAGCATCCTTGCCCACATTTGTTACTGGTTAACTTTTTTTTTTTAAAAAGATTTTATTTATTTATTTGACAGAGATCACAAGTAGGCAGAGAGGCAGGCAGAGAGAGAGAGGAGAAGCAGGCTCCCCGCCAAGCAGAGAGCCTGATGCGGGGCTCGATCCCAGGACCCTGGGATCATGACCTGAGCTGAAGGCAGAGGCTTAACCCACTGAGCCACCCCGGTGCCCCATTGGTTATCTTTTTTGATTATAGCCATCCCAGTGTGTGTGAAGTGGATTTTCAAGTGGTTTTGTTTTGCATTTCCATAATGTCTAATGATGTTTAAGACCTTTTTATGTGTTTAATGAATGTTTGGGTATCTTCTGTGCAGAAATATCTGTTCAAGTCCTTTACTCATTTTTTAAAAAGATTTTATTTATTTATTTGTCAGAGAGAGAGAGAGAGAGAGAGAGAGAGATTTAAACACTTACAGAGGTTTAGTGGAGGCTAGAGGTAGGGCAAAGCAGGAAGAATATGCCTGTGCTGAGTTTCCACAGAGGAGGAGGCATTTCGATACCTCCCTGAGTAAAGCCACGCAGGAGTGGTTGGTTCAGTATGCTGCTTTAGGGCAGGCTGAGCAGGCATGCTCAGGGCAAATGGTGTGAGAAGAGGTATAATAAGAGTTATATAAAAGACAGATTGTGCCCAGAAGAGCCAGTAAGTCACGCTGAGGAGGGACAACTGTATACATTATGCAGGTATCCAGGAACTTAGAAGAAAGAAGTGGAAATTAACTGAGGGGAGTAGGAAAAAAATAAAAGGAGGAATTAATGAAAGAGACCAGAGAAGAACAGTAGGTTTAATGGAACCAAAAACTGTCTTTGCAACAGTTAGTAGATGGGCTTTTGACAAATGTTTCATGAGTATCAGAAGTACAAAAAGTATTATAAATAGATAAATGTATGCTGAACTTTATAAATTAAAGCTTAATACTTTGAATAATTTTATGCTACATAAACTTTAAATTAACAAGTCTAGTAAAATATACATTTCTAAAACAGACTTGATTAAGTTACATGTTAGACTAATAATCAGTTACGTTTTCCTGATTGGTAATCAAAAATTTGTTTTCCAACTTTTCCTCAATGTCAAAAAAAAAAAATGTACCAGGCTAAACAGTTTTCCAAGGACAAAAAACACTTTCCATATTCTTTCAGAGAAAATTTATAGGAGAAAATCTGCCCAGTTCACTTTATGTGGCTATTATAACTTTAGAGACCTTTCTTAATAATATTAAAATCTGAATAACTTTGAAATTGGATACTGAAATTGGAAAAGGACAAAGGATACTGAAATTGGAAAAGGACAAAGGATAGTATAACAATGACATGCAATTGTATTTCTGAATATAGGTACAACTATCCCAGGAATCATATTTGCAAATTGAATCCAACCATATTTATTTGTTTATTTTTTTAAAGATATATTTATTTATTTGAGAGACAGAGGGGAAGAGAGTGCATTCAACCAGGGAGGGGCATGGCAGAAGGAGAGAATCTCAAGCGGACTCCCCTCTGAGTGGAAGCCCCATGTGGGGCTTGATCTCATGACCCATGAGATCATGATCTGAGCTGAAACCACTGAGTGGACTGAGCTACCTCAGTGCCCCCTGCATTTAGCAATATTTAAATAAAAGAGCATGATCAGTTAGAATTATTCCAGGAAAGCAATACTGTTATCAAACATTTCATTAAAGTATTCAAGAAAAAAAATGATCACCTCATTCAGTATAGAAAAAAATTTGTTAAAATTCAACCAGTTGATGATAAAAACAAATAACCAAGAATACAGGGGAACTTTCTGAACCTATTTAAGAGTATCTATCTAAAAGCTACATTCAGTAAACGGCATGCTGTATGGTGAAGCTTGAGAGACAGTCTCTTTAAAATTAAGAAAAATTTCAGTTCTCAAGTACAGTTTTTGTTTTACTGGATCACAGAAAACTCTGTATTTAGTGAATCAGTGAGGGGACAGCATACAGTTACTGAGGAGTTACAGAACCTTTTCTGAAAGCTTACTTATGTGTAAATTCAAAATAATCAAATCTTTACTGTATTCTTTTTGTATCTCCTAAAGAATGCTATTTTTGCCTGTTTAATGATCAGTATTCTTTAAATTTTGAAGCAAAGTGGGAGGGGCACCTGGGTAGCTCAGTCTGTGTCTGTCTTTGGCTCTGGTCATAATCTCAGGTCTCTGGGATCAAGCCGCATCAGGGGCTCCCTGCTAAGCAAGGTATCTACTTCTGCTTCTCTCTCTGTCCCTCCCCCAGCTTGTGCTCAATCTCTGAAATAAATAAATAAACAGGTCTTCCAAAAAAAGTGAGAAAAATGCTTAATAGTTAAAATCATAGCATGTATTTATTGACTTTTTAATCATTTAATTTTTAAGTTCAGTATTTTGTGTCACATCACGTGAATAATCTATTATTCCTCTAAATGATTTTATTGATTCCTTTCAGTTCTGGTAGCTTTGCAAAACTAAGATAAAGTCTTAATAATTTATAGTTGTCTTAATTCTTTGTAATTAAAATAATATTCTGAGAATAACATGTTAGTATAATGAACTCTTCATAAAAGACCAATGCATTATTTTCAGTTTGAGACACACACACACACCCAAATAAAATGCATGTGTGTATTTTGAGTGTTAGTTAATACATGGAATGTGAAGAAATTCAGTTTTTATCAGGTAATTGCAATAGCCCAAAGAAAAGTTATGAAAACATGCAGGCTGAACTACAAAGATGTGGGGCATTTTAGAGCATGAAAGAATATAAAAATATTATTGGAACATTTTAATGTTGTATTTTCAGTGAAAGTATATGTTATGCTTCATCAAAAGAGTCCACACGTGTTATGTGTAACGCCACGACTGCGAAATTCGGAAATGATAGATCCATCGTTCCAATGGCATGGGCCAAGAGGAAAAATTATTTCAGGTAGGCTTTTGTTTCACTTATCATAATTACATTAATATGTCTGAAAGATATGCAGAACAAAGAGAGTATTCGTATCTCTTACATATGTATATGTTTCGTCAAGTTTTTTTGTTTTTGTTTTTGTTCTTGTTTTTTTTTCCCCTGTGATTCCCTTTGGAGTGAGAGTCTCAGTGTATGTGTGGAGTTCTTTTGGCAGCTGTATTCCACAAAATGTGACTTTTTAAAAAAGTTACTAATGTCATTTTCATTAACCTGGTCAAACTTTTCTTAGTCAAGTGTATATGAAGAAGCAGATATAATTTGTTAAAAATACAAAGGAACCCTTTGAGCTACAGATGTACAAATAGGGTTTTGTTTGTTTTTCTGCAGCCCCACTTTGGGACAACTTGAGACTTTATTCGTAGTTAGAGTCTTATATTTTCTGGTTTTCTATTTCTTCCTGACTAAATCCATGATAATGTGGATTACACTTAGACTAAATGTTATTATCCATTAAAGAAAAAAAGACTAAATTTAACATTGAGTGTTTTAGTGTTAAACACATGCGTTTCGATAAGCTACGTGGTTTGACTGTGATTGTGTATTAATATGTTATTGGTGCTGTGCTTACAAAAGAGGGACCGTAGTACTCAGGTGTTTATCCAGAGGAGAAGGTAGACTTGAAACCCTGGATGGTTGCCTTACAGTTTTAAACACACTTTTGAGAAAACAGGCTCTTAACTGTCATGAAGATACTTCTTTCCACATAGAAACTACTATCGGTATGATTGATGTGATCAACATTTTCTCTATTCAACTTATTTTTTTGCTTTGAAATGCATATCTTACTTTTATTCTAATTTTTCATTTGCTAAAAGCTGATTTGTTTTTGCAGCATAATTTAAAAAATATTAATTAGCTTAGCTGTTCTTGTTTTCAGCCTTGATGAATATCCAAGTTAATGAATTTTCATCCTAAAGATCTGTTCAATGAAACACCTAATTATTTTTGCATCCTTTCTGAGGAAGTTTTCTTTATTGTTCTATTCACCACATTTCATTTCTTTTCTTTTTCGTTCTTTCTTTCTATCCTTTTGGTATTTTGAGAGGGTGCCTCTGTATAAAAGCCTTCAGGTTTATTTTGTTATGTTGGTTGGGGGAAAGCAGTTTATCCATATCAACACTTGCTCAGGAAACAGTTACTGGAAATATTTGTTTTGTAATATGTTAATTCACATTTTTATATACCTGAATGATCTCAGCTGTATATTTCTATAATACTTATGCAGATTCTAAAGTAGCTTAAGATTTAAATAGGTACTCCTCTCTCTGGGTGAGGTGGTCCTTCACAGTGAACTACTCAGGTCTTAATTAGGGAATGGTCACTTGGTGGGTACCGTTGCACTAGGCTTTGTGGGAAATTAGAAGATCAAACCTAGCATCTCTGCCTGACTGTAGTAATGCAGGAGGAGGGGATTAGCAGAGACCAGTAATAGAAATCCTGAGACTGTGCACTTATAAATCCACGAAATGGGCCAGGTATAAAAACATCCAGTACTGAAAACATAATCAGATTTTATTTTTACTGCTCTATAATAGTAGCACATAATGTCATGCAAACATATATGTTAATTTTATGTCTGGTGTTAAAACTCTGTAAGATCGAAACCAGAAGCGTTTAAATATTGTTCTGTTGTAACAAATGTTACTCCTTTGATTTGGAGATTGAAATATGAAACATTTTCTTCTCTAAGATGCCATGCTAGTCTTGTAGTTTATCTTGCAAAATATAGTATATGATAGAATTTTGACTTCTTCAACTAGGAGCAATAATTTATTTTACTCCCTTTCATAGTGTTAAATAGATGTTGAAAAATGTAGTTATAATAAAATCATATTAGTAGTGTTTTATTATTTATAAAGACTATTCTCAAAAAATTCTGATATTCTGACATCATGATCATATTTTAGTTTGCAATACATGATCGCATCATAATTCGCTGTCTACCAGTTTTAAAGGTCATTTGTTGTACTTTCATTATGATTACAGAAAGAACTGGAAATGTTGTCTAATTTTCCTAAAGCTTAAAAAGTGGAGAATCTCTTTGGAATCTAGATTAAACTGCACTGTACTTAGTTATCTTTTTATGAATATTCCAAAGTTAGTTTCCCTAAAATTGAACAAAAGAAATCATGTGATTATGTAATTACTTGCACATTCTCCTGAAGAGAAATATTCAGATTGTTTAGATGGGTTGTAAAATACAGGGGGCCAATCTTAGATTTGGTCTCTTTCTCTTTCCCCACCTTCTCTCTCTCAGTCCCTACCGCCCCCATTTCTCTTTCATTTTTTCTCTTTCTTTTCTTTTTTTGAGAGAGAGCACATGAATAGGGGAGGGGCAGGGGAAGAAGGAGAGAGAGAATCCTAAGCAGGCTACATGCTGAGCATGGAAACACAGGGCTCAATCCCATGACCCTGAGATCATGACCCGAGCCAAAATCAACATGTGGAAACAACTGGCTGAGCCACCCAGACGCCCCTCCTTCAATATTTTTTTATTTACAAATGTAATACATTTTTTTTGCACAAAGACCTGTATCTCTTACTCTAGCCTTCCTTCCATTCTGAAGAATTAACTTGTTCTGATGTGTGCACTTTCCCACTTTCCTGAACATATATAAACATATATTTGCACATCTGTTGAATTTTACCCTGTAACTACACTCTTGTTTCTAATGAGATCATAGATTTTTATTTTATCTTATCTTAATATATTTCTATGGAATGAAGCAGTTAATATATACAAATGTATATAAGATACATGCAAGTTACGACACACAATAAAACAAACATCCCAGAACCTAGAAGTCAATATATACCATTACCAAGACTGTTGCACCTCCTTGTAAGTTGCTTACAAATCCTATTCTTCTGTCCCCAAACCCCTGTTAGGTAAACAGTGCCCTGACCTTTTATAGTATTGCTCCCTAAATTTTCTTTGTGTATTTGTCATGTACTGGCATACAGCCACACATACACATACTAGTTGTTTAGTTTTTTGGACAGCCCTCTTCAGTAAGTACAATCATTTCCTCCATCTTATATATGAAAAAACAGAGGAATTGAGAGAAGGTACTTACCTAAAGTCATGTGCCTTTGAAATCTGGCTTCAGAGTTCACAGGTATTACATAAATGAAGTAGGAATAGAATTTTCCCTACTCACCATTTTGTGAATTTTTGTATTTTGTATCTTAAAGAATTTGTCTAATTTAGAATCTTCTTTCAACTGTGGAATTTGTGTACATGAAGCAGTTTGTGATACTTTCTTTAATATATTCAGGATCTGTATGATGTGCCCCATTCTGCTTGATATTGGCTATAATCTCTTCCCTTTCATTTTGGTCTCTCTGGATACAGGTTAAACAATTTTATCAGTCTTTTCAAAGGACCAGCTCTTGGTTTGATTTTTTTTTTCTGTTATTTTTTATTTTCAATTTTATTGGTCTCTGTTTTTGTTTTTATTATTTTCTTTCCTCTGTGTGAGTTGGGTTAAGTTTGTTTATCTTGTGCTGGTTGTGAATTCTGGATTGACAGTTTTTTTTTTTCTTTCAACATTCTAAAGATGCCCTTCTGTATTCTTTTTTTGCTTGCATGGTTTCTAATGACAAGTCCACTGTAATCTTATCCCAGTCCCTCTGTAGACATTTTGCCATTTTTTTCTAATGGACTTCAAGATTTTTTTTTGCCTTTCATTTTCAGGGATTTGAATATTATATACCTCTTTTTTTGTTTTTGTTTTTTTTTTTATATTTTTTCTGCTTAATGGTCTCTAAGCTTCTTGGACATTTAGTTTGGTATTTGCCATTAATTTTTTGAAAATGCTTAGCTATTATGTCTTTAAATATTTATTCTGTCCCATGCTGTCCCTCCTCTCCTGAGATTTCTATCATGCAGATGTAACACTGTATGATACTGTTCCACAGCTCTTGGATTTTTTCTTCTTGGTGGTGGTTGTGACAGTATTTTATTTTTTCTCTTCATGATTTAGGTTGGCTTGTTTCTTTTGACCTGTCTTCAGGTTCATTGATTCTTTCCTTAGCTGTCAAGCTTTTTACAAGCCCATGGAAGAAATACTTCATTTTCATTATTGTAGGTTGTGTGTGTGTGTGTGTGTGTGTGTGTGTGTGTTGTTGTTGTTCATTTTGTTTTGCTATTCTGCCATTTTCATTTAATTATTTCTTACAGTTTCAGTTTCTGCTGAAATCTGTCCTATCTAGTCTTGTATATTATCTGTGTTTTCCATTAAATTTTTGGTACATTTGTCATTGTTATTTTAAATTAACTATCTAATATTTTTGATATCTGTGTCATTTAAAAGTCTGCCTCTATATATCGCTTGGTATTTTGGAAATATGTCATTTCTTTCTTTTGTACATGCCTTCTAAGTTTTTGTTAAAGTTGGATATCTTGAATAGGATAGTAGATAATAAGTATTTTTATGTTTTGAGATCAACTCCTTTTTAAAAATAGTGTTATGTCAGGGTGCCTGGGTGGCTCAGCCTGTTAAGTGTCTGCCTTCGGCTCAGGTCATGATCTAGAATACTGGGATAGAGTCCTGCATAATTTCGTTACAAATTATTGCTCAGCAGGGAAGTCTGCTTCTCCCTCTCCCTCTGCCTCTGCTCATGTATTCTCTCTTCCTTGCTCATTCTCTCAAATAAATAAAATATATTTTTTAAATAGTGTTATGTCTTCAGTGTTATGAGTTTGTGTTCATCTAGCCAAGATTTTGTCTGGATTTAATATTGGTTGTTGCAGTGGTTATTGAAAGCTTCAGATAGCTTTAAAGATATTTTAGGTGTAGTCTGGTTCATGAGAAGTTATTTTTCCCCAATGTCTGATCTCTCTTTGGCTTTGATTTCTCCTTTAAAAAAAATTTCTGGAAAGAATCTCTTTCTTGAAGTTCTTCTAATTTGATTGCACTGCATTTTTACTAGATCCTTATTACTGATGGGTAGCTGGGGGAGAGGGACAGTCTCTGATGTTCACTTAAGCTTAAGCTAAGTTTTTGGCAGGTATGGTATCCCTGGGTCTTGGTGGGGCGGGGTGGGGTTGGCCATCACAAATGCTTCTCCATCTTTAGGTTTGGCCTAGTACTTCTTGCTGACTCTTCTACAAGGATGAGGTTCTTTTTTTTTTTTTTTTCCCCTTCCTGTTTCCTTCCCTAGTGGTACCAAGTTTCCATAGTGCCCTATGTGACTATTTTTGTTCATTTTTTTCCCTGTAGATTAAAGCATTGTTCTTACCAGGAAGTGGGAAATGGGCGTGGTTAGACTTTTGGCAGGTTGCTAGGCCCATCCTTTAGCTAGAACCCAATGGGAGTCTTGCTTAGGATTCCCTTCGCCTTCATTTTGACCATTCAGTTGTTGCTGAAGGTAGAGCCTGTAAGAGGATATAATACCGCACCTTCCCCCACTCCAGTATCTGGTCCTCAGAAGCTTCACATGTTCACACTGGTTGACACTGGCTTTTAGCAATTCACTGAAAATTTTTAGCTGAGTCTTCTTAAATACATGGGTCCTTGTTCTTTTTATAGGTCACTGTCTATCCCCAGATTTCAGGTTTGTTGGTTGCCTTCCCACTGTAATCTTTTGATAGGTTCAAGAAGAGTTGTTAATTGGAAGTTTGTCTTTTTCCTAATTGTAATAGTAGAATCGGTGTCCTCATAGTCAATTTTCATATCTGAGCAGAATCAAAAAATGTAAACCTATTTTTAAAAATAATAAGTGTGGGGCACTTGGGTGGCTCGGTGGATTAAGCTTCTGCCTTCAGCTTAGGTCATGATCTTAGGGTCCTAGGATTGAGCCCTGCATCAGGCTCTCTGCTGGTCAGGGAGCCTGCTCCCCACCCCTCCACCCCAGCTCTCTCTCTGCCTGCCTCTCTGCCTACTTGCTATCTCTCTCTCTCTCTCAAACAAATAAATAAAAATCTATATCAAAAATTAATAAATAAAAATAATAAGTTGTAATGAAATTGTGCTTAAATTTTGCCATGTAATTTTAGAGCTCTATGACATGGACTTCTGGCAATCTAGTCCAACTCTGAATTTTTAGATGAGCAAACTAAGTTGTAGGAAAGAAGAGGTACTGACTAATGCAGTTATTCATTGACTGTATGCTGTGTGAGTTGTTATAGTAGTATCTCTCTGCATCATGAAATTCCCATTCAAACTTAGTTACTCAAAAAGTCATTTTTTAAGTGGTATTAAATAGAATGCCTTTTTCTATTGGCTATGGAATCCTCTGGGTATCTTTTCAAGTATGCCACTTTTAATTTTCTTAAAAAATAAGGTGAGAGGGTGTTTTATTATGGATCATATGCTACTTGTTTTTCTGGCTATCCTAATATATAACATTGTAGTAGGCATTCAGATATGTATTAATGCAGTTATTAATTTATACTTTTGGATAGGGAAAATTCCATTACAAATTATTGCCAAGAATGCATATCTTCATTGACAACATGATATTTAATATCTGTGGGCACTTTTTTTTCCTTATAGTTTGAGAAGAATAGATATTAATTCTTTATTTTTAAAAATTTATTTAAATTCTAGGTAGTTAACAGTGTAGTATTAGTTTCAAGTGTACAATTTAGTGATTCAACACTTCCATACAACACCCAGTGCTCATCAAAAATGTGCTCCTTAATCCCTCACCCATTTCCTCCATCACCCCACCTACCTCCCCTCTGGTGACCATCAGTTTGTTCTGTAGAGTTAAGAATCTATTTCTTGGTTTGCTTCTCTCTCTCTCTCTTTCCCCCTTTCCCTATGCTTGTTTTGTTTCTTGAATTCCACATATGAGTGAAATCATATAGCATTTCTGTTCCTTCACTGACATATATTGGGCGCCTTTTATCATATTTACTATCAAGTATTTATCTCTGCTGAAATATATAACAAACAGTTGAAAACTTGCTAATCTGTTTTAGAAAAGAGACATGTTATGATAAATATGTAATCTTTCATCAAAAAATATTCGTGAAGAAATAGGCATTGTAATACAAACATAGTCCCAATTTGTAACCCGTTTCCAGCTTCATCCAGGATATGGAAATAAGACTTTTTTTTTTTTTAATTTTTTTTAAGATTTTATTTATTTATTAGTTAGAGAGAGAGAGAGAGAGAGAGCGAGTGAGCACAGGCAGACAGAGAGTCAGGCAGAGGCAGAGGGAGGAGCAGGCTCCCTGCTGAGCAAGGAGCCTGATGTGGGACTCGATCCCAGGACACTGGGATCATGACCTGAGCCGAAGGCAGCCGCTTAACCAACTGAGCCACCCAGGCGTCCCGGAAATAAGACTTCTTAATAATTCTCTATATAAATTCCTTGAGGGAGAATATATCTATTTATCCATTTCTCCTTCAGTATCTGAAGTAGAGCTTTGCATGTACTAGAAACCCAACACATTTTTATACTGAGCAAATTAATAGTTAAAATTTCCTCATTAAGAACATTCATCTTTTGTCTTATTTTGAGGAAATAAACTCATTCAAAATAAACCTCAAATTGAAATTTACAATAAGGTGTTTACTTAAAGAAGAAAGGATAAGCATTTGCTAGGTTAATACTTTTCATTCTAATGAATGGCATATTAAATTGTTGGGTGAATTTTAATGTAATGATTTTCAGATGCAAAACTTTCAGAATGACAACTTGAATTGCTTAAGGATTATGTAGATTTTTCAAGTACTTTAACAGTTATTGTATTTGTCACAGGAAAACAATCCTGTGAGGTATGCTATCATGTATTATGATTCGTTGTTTCACAAGTGAAGGACCTAGACTTCAGAAAGATTAAGGGAATACCAGAGGGTTAAACAGTTCATAAGAAAGAAAGACAGATCTAAATCTCATGTCTGAAGCCTCTACATCACAGTCTTTGCTGTTACACTGGGTAGCTTTCTCCCAGCGTGATACTGAGGTAATGAAGCACATGGAAGTCAAAAGGACTCTTACATGCAGTCCTAACTCTAAACACTGCAACTCTGTGCTTGCGTGATTTTGGACAAATAGGGTGATCTGATCTTCTGTTTTCTTTCAACAGCCCTTAAGGTTGTAACCCAGCCTTTGCCTGCTATCATGTGTAATGACTAGAAGTACCTAGTTGTTAGTATCTTGGGTTAGCCTTTTTTCTGGGTGCATTCCTCCCTTTCACATGTACTTTGTAGTTTGTAAGCTTACGGAAGGCATAACTTAGCTATAAAATACACATATACATAATTATAGTATATGCAGATATCTACTGTTTTCATATATATATGAATATCTGATAGTGCTCACAGCAGTGCAGGGAGATCAGGAGTGCATTAAGTACGTGGAATTGTTAGTTTTTTACTACTTAGGCAGCCACACAGTTGGTGAACTCTGATTAGTAAAAATCAGACACTAAGGTGAGGTGATCCTGGTCGTGGGTATTAAGGAGGGCACGTTTGCATGGAGCACTAGGTGTGGTGCATAAACAATGAATCTTGGAACACTGAAAAAAATAAAATTAAATTTAAAAAAATCAGACACTAAGAAGGTCATCCTGGCACATGCTGCCAACAAACACCAGACGCAATGACTAGTTAGGCCCCCAGCTCCTTTCAGTGATTCTGTATATAAAATCTGATGTTTTTAACTCTGTGTAGAAAATATTTTGTCATTTTATCTCAGTGTCATATCATTTAAGCAACTAAATACTGTATCTTATTCCTTTATTAGAGAACAGCACTGCACAAGTGACATCCACAGGAAGCCTTATATTCCAGAACTTTGAGGAGAGCATGAGTGGAGTGTACACATGTTTCCTGGAGTATAAACCTACTGTGGAAGAAATTGTTAAAAATCTTCAACTTAAATATGTTATATATGGTAAGGAGTATATTTCATTGTATTTTAACATTTCTTAATGTTTTCAAGTATTTAAGTATCTTTAGATTTGTCTTAAAAGCATTTTGTCATTTTTAGTCTTTTAATTAAAGAAAATTTCTGCTTTCCTGTGTTTTACAAAGTACTCTGCAAAGTGTTAGTGATGAGGGCAGGTCTTGTTTTTTCAGGGGAAAGTTGACAGGAACATATAAATTTAAGCTGATGAATGAAAATGGGAGTTATGGAAATTATGTTTTCAAATTATTATAATATTATATAGCCTGTACTCCTTTTAAATCCTGAAATTTCATGCTTGATGGCACACTGCTATCCCCCCAGACAGGAGCATGAAATGCCACTGTATAATCCTTTTCTAAAAGCAATTTGATCTCTGGAAGTTTGAGATTGGGAGAGCTGGGTGGATAATGGAGTAGGCCTGAGCAAAGGTGGCTTATAAGTTCCCTCTCATGGGGGAGGCCCACCCATGGTGGGGAGGGTAGTAGCCTCCCCCATGCAGGTGTCTGATCTCTAGCACCTGTCAGTGTGCTACCCCAATATGGCAGAAGGGACTTTGCACATAGCAATAAGCTAAGGATCTGGAAAGGGGAGATGATCCTGAGAAAGCTGAGTAGGCCCAGTATAATCACAGGGTCCTTATAAGAGGAGGCGTGAGAGTCAGTGGCAGGTAAAGGAAATGTCATCATGGAAGGAGAGGTCTCAGTGGTTTTCTTTGAGGATGGAGTAGGGGCCACACACCAGGGAGTACAGGAGGCCTCTAGAAGCTGAAGATGGCAGACAGTTTCCTCTAGAGATTCCAGAAAGAATGCACCCTGATTCTAGCCTTGTAAGATTCACTTTGGACTTCTGATTTCCAAAATTTCAAGATGATAAATTTGTGCCTTTTCCAGCCACTACATTTGTGATGATTTGTTACAGTAGCAATAGGAGAGTAATGCACTATCTTTGTTCCAGTTGAGTTACAGAACAAATAGCAGAATTATTAATGGTTTCCTGATAATTTTTGGTCACTGAATAAACACTGTCCCATATATCCAAAGAAAGACACCATTTTTTTTCTTTTTTCTTTTTTCTTTTTTTTTGAGTTTTCTTTATTTTATTTTATTAAATTTATTTTTTTTTATTTAAACATATAATGTAACCCCAACCCCCACTCCCAACCCCCCTCCCCCCCTCAGTTTGTTTTATGACATTAAGAGTCTCTTTTGGTTTGTCTTCCTCCCAATCCCATCTTTTTTCATTTATTCTTTTCCCACCCCCTTAGCCCCCACCCCCATTGCATCTCCACTTCCCTCATATTAGGGAGATCATATGATAGTTGTCTTTCTCCGATTGACTTATTTCACTAAGCATAATACCCTCTAGCTCCATCCATGTCGTCGCAAATGGTAAGATTTCATTTCTTTTGATGGCTGCATAGTATTCCATTATATATATATATATATATATATATATACCACATCTTCTTTATCCATTCATCTGTTGATGGACATCTAGGTTCTTTCCATAACTTGGCTATTGTGGACATTGCTGCTATAAACATTTGGGTACCCGTGCCCCTTTGGATCACTACATTTGTATCTTTAGGGTAAATACCCGGTAGAAGACACCATTTTTTAATGAGAAATCATATTAACTTTCTTGGGCAAAAATTTCTGAATCAGTACGCTTCACTTTTGTTACATAGTTTTCTCCATCTTCTTATTTCATAGGTTTTATCTGTACCGAATATAATTTCTGATAAGGGTGTATTCACATAAGCTGACAATTGTAGCAGTGCCTTAAATGAATGCTAGTTTATGGTGATGATGAGCATAGCTAATCTGTGCCAGGCAGCGCTGCGTTTTTACGTGTAATTCTCATACTCATAAAATGCTCATAGCGCTTCTGCAAGGTATTGTCAGAAGTGCTTTATTTGTATTCAGCTAATTTAATCCCCACAACAGACTGTGCAGTACATACTGCTGTGGTCTGCCTGTATACAAACACTGAGGCATAGAGGGGTTAAGTAAATGTGGGGAAACTCTGATGTGAATCTTAGGAATTCTGATTCGGGAGTGTGTGTTCTTAAAGTTAGTTTGTTATATAGGCACAAAAGCCAGTTAGATCCCCTTTTATCTTTTTAGTATAAGTTTTTTAGTATACACGTTTGGTATATAAATGGTGTTTTTATTTTATTTTTGTTAGTATAGCTGACATACAATGTTACATTAGTCTCAGCTATACAACATAGTGATTCACAACTTTAAACTTTATACTGTGCTCACCACGAGATACACATGTATTATCGTATTATGGAAATTAAATTGTTAGTATTTCTGTAAGAAGACTTCTATAAGGTAAGATCTTCTACAGAATATTAAGTGTTATTTTTGATAGAATCTGTCAGTTTCCCTACAAAGTGAGGGCCAATTTATATCCCTGCCATACTATATGAAAACTTCATCTTTTATAAGATAGGATTTTTTCTGTTGGCTTGTGTTTGGCTTATGCTGAGTAAGCTTCCCTGAATTAGAAGAACTGAATTCACTTATAATTACATTTTTATATATGGAATGTTTAAAATTTTAGAAAGTAACAAAAATAACATAACACCCAGAATTACTACCAGATTTAAATATGGCAAGACCATAGATGTATGGTGACTCATTCCTTTAATATGCCCATCCTTAATTAGTAAATTTGAGCATTTAAAAGTATTTTTGTTACCTAGTGAATTACGTTGCCTTTTCAGTTTTGATGCCATTTTCATTTTGGATGATTTGCCTTTTTCTTTGTAATTTATAGGGTCTTACCAGTCTGAATATCAATCCTTTCTTTATCATATTGCAGTAGCTTCTGCCTATCTCTCAGTATGATGTTGTTTATACTCCAGAACGTTCAAATGTTGTTATAGTGAGATCTACCAGCTTTTTTTTTTTTTAAAGATTTTATTTATTTATTTGACAGAGAGAAAGAGATCACAAGTAGGCAGAGAGGCAGGCAAAGAGAGAGGGGGAAGCAGGCTCTCTGCCGAGCAAAGAGCCCGATGCTGGGCTCGATCCTGGGACCCTGAGATCATGACCTGAGCCAAAGGCAGAGGCTTGACCCACTGAGCTGCCCAGGTGCCTGCTCAGCTTTTTTTTTTTTTTTTTTTTTTTAAGATTTTATTTGAGAGAGAGAGAGAGAGAGAGCATGAGAAGGGGGAGGGTCAGAGGGAGAAGCAGACTCCCTGCTGAGCAGGGAGCCTGATGCAAGACTAGATCCTGGGTCTCCAGGATCATGATCTGAGCCGAAGGCAATCGCTTAACCAACTGAGCCACCAGGTGCCCTGATTTACCAGCTTTTTGAGTTGTGATGTTTTTTTGCATTTGATTTTTTTTTTTCTGAGATCATTCCTTATACCTAGAAAATAAAAGTTTCCTATATTTATTTAGTTGGCCTGTGTTTATTTTTTTATTAAAGTATTTTATTTATTTATTTATTTATTTATTTATTTATTTATTTATTTATTTATGGCAAGTAGGGGAAGGGGCAGAGGGAGAGAGAGAGAGTGTCTCAAGTAGACTCTGAGCCTGACATGGGGCTTGATCTCCTGAGCCAAAATCAAGAGTTGGACATTTAACCGACTGAGTCACCCATCACCTGTATTTTTTTTAATTAAACATTTTATTTCAAGATAATTGTAGATTCATGTGTAATTGCAAAATATAATCCAGAGATCCCATGTGTGCTTTTACTCAGTTTTCCCCCATAGTGACATCTTGTTTACATATCGTACATAATCAGGCCAAGATACTAAGTTCATATAGTACAGCAATCTTAGATTCCTCCAGCTTTATAGTCCTCCTTTGTGTGTTGTGTGTGTATTTAATTCTCTAAGTTTTATCGCAGGTGTATTCTCCTGTATCCACTGATACAGTTAAGATTCATGGCAACATGAGCAACAGGAATATACTTTGGGTTGTCCTTTTTTTTTTTTTTTTTTTAAGATTTTATTTATTTGAGAGAGAGCACAAGCCTTGGTGGAGGGGCAGAGGGAGAGGGAGAAGCAGACTTTTCTGCCCTGAGATCATGATCTGAGCCAAAGGCAGACACTTAGTGGACTGAGGCACCCAGGCAACTGTGGGTTGTTCTTTTATCCTCAACCCATTTCCCTCTTACCACCTCATTGTGACTGATAACCACTGTCTTCTCCAATTCTGTAACTTCATCATTTCTAAATTATTATATAAGTACAGGAATAGCATACATAATTTTAAGGGATTGGCTTTTCTTCATTTGGCTTAATTCTCTGGAAATTCATCTGCGTGGTGATGTGCATTTATCATTCATTCACTTTATTCTGAGCTGTATTCTGCAGTCCACATGTGCCACAGTCTGTTTAACCCCTCACCTGCTGAAGAACGTCAGGGTTGTTTCAGGCTTGGGGCTATAACACATAAAGTTGCTACGAACCTTGTGTATATTTTTTTGTGTAGGTACATGTTTTTATATCTGTGAGATAAATGCCTGAAGTGCATATTGTATATGGATCATGTGATAGTTACGTATTAGTTTTACAAGAAATTGCCAAATTCTTTGCCACAGTGGCTGTGCCAGTTTACATTCTGCCAAAAGCTTCTCTATGTCCTCTCTGGTATTTGGTGTTGTCATTATTTTTTATTTTAACATTTTTGATGGGTGTGAAGTGATATTTCATTGTGGTTTTCATTAGCATTTACCTAGTATCTGTGGACATTGAAATACGCTCATAAATTACCTTCAACGTCCACAGATACTAGCTTTTCCTTTCATTCCTTTTTTTTTAGATTATACATATAGGAGAAATCAAACAGTATTTGTCTTTCTTTGATTTATTGCACTTGGTGTAATGCCTTCAAAGTCCACCCATGTTGCTACATTTATACATGCATGTGCGTGGTCAAATCCCAAGATTTCTTTAGCCATTCAACTGTCACTGGACGCAGTTTCCTTATCCTGGCTGTGATAAGTAGTGCTGCAGTGAACATGGGGCTGCAGATATCTTTTTGTGTTAGTGCTTTTTTGTGGGGACTAAATCCAGCAGTGGAATTGCTGGATCAAAACCTAGTTCAGTTATAATTTTGTGAGGAACCTACCGTTCTCCACAGTGGCTGGTCCAGTTTGTTTCCTGTGTTGTTGATTTCAGCCCTTCTGACAGGTGTGAGGTGGTATCTTGTTGTAGTTTTGATATGCATTTCCCTGATGATGATGTTGAATATTTTTTTCATGTACCTGTGGGCCATCTGTGTGTCTTTGGAAAAATGCTTATGTAATCTTCTGCCCACTTTTAATTGGATTGTTTGTGTTTTTTGCTGTTGAGTTATATCAGGTTGAGTTGTATCAGGTCTTCATATATTTTGGATATTAACTGCTTATTATACATATGGTTTGCAACAGTTTTCTTCTTTTAGTAAGTTATCTTTTTTATTCTGTTGATTATTTCCTTTGCTGTGCAGAAGCTTTTTAGTTTTATGTAGTCCCACTTGTTTTTTTTTGCTTTTATTGCTTTTATTCTTGGTATCACATTAGAAAAATTGCCAAAGAGCTCTTCACCTATATTTTCTTCTAGGAGTCTTATGGTTTTAGGTCTTACATTCCATTCTTTAATCTACTTTGAGTTAATTTTTGTGTTTGGTGTAAGATAGTGGCCCAGTTTCATCCTTTTCTATGGGTGGTCCAGTTTTCCCAGCACCATTTATTGAAGAGACTATCCTTCCCGTCATTGCATGTTTTTTGCTCTTTTTTTTTTTGTAAATTAATTGACTGTGTATGTGAAGTCTCTTCCATTTATCTATCTTTTTTTTTTTTTTTTTACTTTTTTCATTACTGTAGCTTCATAGTAGAGTTTGAATTCAGGGAGTGTGTTGCCTCCAGCTTTTTTTCTCAAGATTGCTTTGGCTATTTGGAGTCTTTTGTGGTTCCATACAAATATTAGGATTGTTTGTTTTATTTTTGTAAAAAATGCTATTGAATTCTGATAGGAATTTTATTCAATCAGTTGATTAGGGTAGTCTGAACATTTTAGCAGTATTAATTCTTAAAATCCATGTGCATGGACAGACTGTCTTTCCATTTATTTGTCTTCTATCATTTCTTTTCTTAATGCCTTGTAATTTGTAGAAGTTTTGCAGAGTCAGAGTTTTTTAATTTCATGAGGTTTGTTTGATCAAATTTGGTTATTAATCATACTTTTGGTGTCAAGTCTAAAAGCTCTTTGCCTAGCTATAGGCAAAGATCTCCTCCTATTTCTTCTAAAGTCTTACAGTTTACTTTTAATGGCACACATTTTCAATTAATTTTTGTATAAGGTTTGAGGTTTAACTTTTTATATATGGATATACAGTTATGCCAGCTTCACTTCTTGCAAAGTCTGTTATTCCTTTGATGAATTGTTTGTGTACCTTTGTTAAAAACTAGTTGAGAATATTTGTGGGGGTCTGTATCTGGGTTCTCTAATTTCTTCCATTGATCAGTAGGTCTGTTCCTCTGCCAGTACCACACTGTCAATTAATATAACTATATAGAAACATTCAATACCAAGTAGACTGATTCTTCCCACTATCCTTTTTTTATGAAGATTGTTTTTGTGTTTTTTGGGCCTTCCTCTTTCCATATGAATTTTAGAATAATCTTGAATGTATCTACAAAATGACCTGGCGAAATTTCTATGGGAATTACATTTACTCTATAGATAAATTTGGGGGAGAATTGTCACCTCTACTACAGTGAGTGTTTCAATTCATGAACATGGTATATCTCCATTTAATTAGATCTTTATTAATTTCTTTTATATGTTACTTTTTAAAATCTATTTTTATTTCTTTTCATGTACATGTTAAGTACATACCTAAGTATATTATTTTGTTTTTTTGAATAATTTTAAATGGCATTAGGTTTTAAATTTTGAATTCCACATATTTATTGTTAATATATAACCAAGGATTTATTATTTGTGTCTTAATCTTATAACCTGTTTTCTTGTTAAAGTTACTTAGCAGTTCTAGAATCTTTTTCTTTTGTAAATTCTTTGTGAGACAGTCATGTCATAAACACACAGGGACAGTTTTATTCTTTTTTTTTTTTTTTTTCAGAAAATTTGTATGCCTTGTGTTTCTTACTGTGGTGACTATGACTTCCTATATTTTGCTGAATGAGAATGGGTAAAGCAGGCATTTTTTCCTTCCTTGTAAATGTGATGTTTTTATGTGGTTTTTATGTAGATTCTCTTGATTAGGTTGGAGAAGTTTCCTGTACCAACTTTGTTGATTATGTTTGTAAGTATGGGAGATTGTTGGATTTTGTCTTTTTTTTTTTTTTCTGCATTGAGATAATTATGTGGTTCTTATTTTGTAGTGTATTACATTCATCGGTTTTTCAAATGCTTAACCAACCTTGCATTTTGGGATAAATCCCATTTGGGCATGATGTATAATTCTTTCAGTACCCTGCAAGATTCAGTTTACTAGTGTTTTGTTGAAAGTTTTTGCATCTGTATTCATAAGAGATTGGTCCAGAGTTTTCTTGTGATAAATTTTTTATGTGGTTTTGCTGTCAGGGTAATCATAATATGAATTGGGAATTTTTTCTTCATTTTCTTATTTTGGAAGAGTTAATTACAAATTGTTAACATTTCTTTAAATGTTTTCTAGAATTTGGCATTCTTGGGTGGCACAGCAGGGTTAAAAATCCGACTTTTAGTTTTGGCCATGAATTTCTTTTTTTTATTCTAATTTTTCTCCATTGTAGTCAGAGAAAATACTTTGTATTACAATCCTTTTAAGTTTATTGAGATTTGTAGCTTAGAATATGCAACATCTTTGAGAATGCGCTGTGAGTACTTGAGAAGAAAGTACATTTTGCTGCTGTTGGGTGATGAGTTCTGTAGGTATCTGTTCTGTTTTGTCCCTGACATTACTTAAGTCTTCTATTTCTTTGTTGTTCTTCTACCTATTTGTTCTATTATTGTCAGCATGGTATTGACATCTCTAACTAATAGTGTTAAGTTGTCTATTTTTGTCCGGTTTTGTTTTGGTGCTTTGTTCTAAGGTGTGTCTATGTTTGTAATTATTCTGCTTACTGAGAGATTATCCCTTTTATCTTAATGAAATGTTCCTTTTTTTCCCTAGGAACTTTTTTTTTCTTTTAAAGTACATCTTACCTGGTAATTGTGTGGCCACTTCTGCTTTCTTGTGTTTGTATATGCCTAATGTATCATTTTTTGTCTTAGTACTTTCAGTTTATTTGTATCTTTTAAGGTAACGTGGGACTCATGTAGACACCAAGTAACTGATACTGCTTTATTAACCCACAGTGTCTGCCTTTTAATTAGATAGTACCATTCTTTCACATTTAACATTATTTTTATATAATTAGATATACACTATTGTTTTGTTTCTTGTTTCATGAATGTTCCTCTGTTTCTCATTAATTCTTTTGAAGTAAATGTATATTTTTAATGTAGCATTTTAATTTCTTTTTTTAAAGATTCTATTTATTTATTTGACAGACAGAGATCACAAGTAGGCAGAGAGGCAGGCAGAGAGAGAGGAGGAAGCAGTCTCCCCGCTGAGCAGAGAGCCTGATGCGGGGCTTGATCCCAGAACCCTGAGATCATGACCTGAGCTGAAGGCAGAGGCTTTAACTCACTGAGCCACCCAGGAGCCTCACGTTTTAATTTCTTTAATGATTTTTCACTGTATATTTTTGAGTTATTCCCTTATTAATTGTTCTAAGACTACAACATATTTCTTAGCCTACCACAGTCACCTTGATATTTATACTAACTTAATTCCAGTAAGATATATAAATGTTGCTCATATATATATACATATATGTGTGTGTGTGTATATATATATATATATATATATATATATATATATATATATATGATTAATTGAGATAGCTGTCATAACTAACTAGAACTGGGAATTTTATCACTAATTTATTGTTTCAGGTATGATTTGGCTGTCTCCTGGTCTGGCACAGGCTATTCATTCCTGTACGCTTGCCTAAGATGGCCAGGGCCTGAAATTACTTTTCTTATGCCCATAAAGCTATGACTTTCTTTTTCCAGAAACTCCTATCTCTTTCTGCTTATGTTAGGACCATTTTCAGACATTATGAATGGTTGTTTTCTAAAAATAATTGACATTGCTTTCTCTGGGAAATTAACTTGTACCATTTCTCCAACTGTCATATCATGCTACTATAATTGTTTTAATAATATCTTTAATCATCATTACTTTATTGGATATGCCATTTGTTATTTTGTAGTATTTTATTTTAAAATGATAGATTTTTCATTGTTGATTTTTATTTTGATGTCATTGTGTCAAGAATGTGGTTATATGATATGTATATAATTATTATGAATTTTCTATCATTTTTATATTTTTCCTCTCATTTCAGTAGGATTTTAAAATGATTAGAGAAGAAATGCTCTAGGTTTCAGATATTGTAATGGAACTCAGTGAAACTGGTAGATTTATAAGAAATATGCCAGTTTTTGCCTACAGTTGGTAATTACAGGACTGTTGTTTGTTTTAAGATGAATAGTTAAACTTTGAGAAATTTTATTCCTGTTTGAGGAAGAATAATGTATTGGCTAAGGACACAGATTACGTATGAGGCAGGCTTAGGCTTCTTGGTTAGAATCTTAGTTTTGACTTTTTAAAAAAAAGATGTATTTATTTATTTATTTTGAGAGAGGGAGAGAGAGAGAGAGAGAGAGAGAGAACACAAGCAAGTGGGGGGGGCAGAAGGAGAAGGAGAGAATCTCAAGCAGATTTCCTGCTGAGTGCAGAGCCTGATATGGAGCTCATCCTCAACCCTGAGATCATGACCTGAGCCAAAATCAAGAGTTGGACGCTTCACGACTCAGCCACTCAGGCACCCAGAATCTTAGTTTTGATACCATAGGCATGGGGCATGTGACATAATCCCGTATCCCTCAGTTTCCTTGGGATGGATATAAAAATACTATGAACTTATTTCAAGTAACAATTTCTTTTTAGTAGTTGCAGTATATTTTAGTTGTTTAAATAACCACTTTTGGGTTTTTTAATTTTTTACAGCTTATCGTGAGCCTCATTATTATTACCAGTTCACAGCTCGATATCATGCAGCTCCCTGCAATAGTATCTATAATATTTCTTTTGAGAAGAAACTTCTTCAGATTTTGAGCAAATTGGTTCTTGACCTTTCATGTGAAGTTTCTTTACTGAAGTCGGAATGCCATCGTGTTAAAATGCAAAGAGCTGGTTTGCAAAATGAATTGTTCTTTACATTTTCAGGTAAGTATATACAATTCTTTAAAGAAAATGAATTGAAAACAAAAATGAATTACCTGCATAATTTTTCAAAAGTAAATGTTACAGATCTGAATATGTTTCATGTACTCTGCTTTGACTTAGTTCTGATAGGCCCCAAAATAAAATTCTACTAATTCACATACTTAATGAAAAGTTAGCACTTTCCAATAACTAAACCTTGCTGTGGTAATTTACTAGAGAATAGAATTTGGTATAAATAAATGCCTATCTTGATATTTAGCTGTGAAAGCATCTAATTCTAATAACATGGGTTAATATTATAGACCAGAGGCACCATTGTAACAGCTTACTGTGCTTTTCCTAATAACACAGAGTGGAGACCCAATGTTTTCTAGAAAACAATTGATTTTGTACCTACATGTATATCTATAATGAATCTATTATGAATAAACACTGTGGAATAACTATCCATATGTTTGTATTGGGTTCCCCCTGCCCTTGGCAATAGGACTCCATCCTCTTTCCATCTCAGATGATACTGCTTGCTGTTTCCTTTCCTCTTTACTCTGTCCTATATTCCTCTACTTCTGATGTTTGGTTGTACTCATGCATTTCTCCAATTTTCTGGTTTTGTCATTATTATTGTTCTTGTTGTTCTGGCCATCTGAATTGAATTTTTAGACACAGTTGATATTGTGAAGCTTTACAGGAGAAAAAGTGTTCAACCCCGTTTGTACTGTCTTGTATCTTCTTTAATACTTTTCTCCCTCTTCAGAAGAATTTTAGAAGTTAGTCTGTAGCCACTGAGACAAAGTATCACAGTTAGAATCTTTCATTAGCCCTTCATGGACTCACTATTAGCATTCATAAGAGTTATGAGGCCTTTTTACCCAGTATGTTTAATAGGGGCTATTAATAGGCATTTAATAATCCTTACAAGACCTTGAAAGTAAAGTTTAACCCATAAGAGAAGAGAAATGATATACAATAGAAATGAGGCATAGCAGGCTTGATATACATTTTTCTAATGATTAATGGTCTTGAACAGCTCATGTGCTTATTGGCCATTTGTATATATTTTTTCAGAGAAAAGTATATTCAAGTCCTTTGTCCAATTTTTGTTTTTTTTCCAGCTTTATTGAAATAAATTGGCATATAACAGTATGTATGTTTAAGAAGTACAACATAAGGATTTTGTGTGTGTATGTGTGTAGCATGTATATACACATACGTGTGTGTGTGTATATATTGTACAACTATATATAAATGATTACCACAACAAAGTTAGCACATCATCTCATATAGTTACAGTTTATTTTATCTTATTCTTCTGTGGTGAGAACTTTTAAAATCTATTCTTTAACAGTTTTCAAATATACACTACATTATTATTAACTATACTCACATAATTCACACTTTATTATACCTGTATGCTTATTCTTTTTATAACTACAAGTTTATACCCTTTGTCTACTTTTATCCATTTGCCTCAGGCCCCACCTGCTACCCCTACCCCAGCAATCACTAATTAGTTTTCTGTTCCTGTGAGTGGTTTTAGTATGTTAGTCTTTATGTTAATGAGTTCATATGTGTTTATTTCTCTGTCTGACTTGTTTCACTTAGCACAATGCCCTCATGGTTCATCCACTTTGTTGCAAATGGCAGAATTTCCTTCATTTTCATGGTTAAATGCTGTTCCATTGTGTCTGGACACACACACACACAATTGTTTCCTTTACCGTGAAGAACTTTCCTAGTTTGATGTAGTTCACATATTTTTTGTTTTGTTCTGTTTTCATTGTTTGTGCTTTGGGTGTCCTATTCATAAAGTCATTAGCATGTTTACTGTCAAGGACCTTTCTTGCATGTTTTCTTCTAGGAATTTTATGGTTTATGTCTTACATTAAAATCTTTAATCCAATTCAAATTAATTTTTGTGAGTGGTGTGAAATAGGAGTCCAGTTTCATTCTTTGCATATAGACTGTTTGCTTTTCCCAGTACAGTTTGTTGTAGAGACTATCTGTTCTTCACTGAGTATTCTTGGCTCCTTTGACTTTATATGCACGAGTTTATTTCCTGGGCTTTCAGTTCTGTTTCATAGATCTGTATCTGTTTTCATACCAGTACCATATTGGTTTTGATTACTTTGTAATATACATTGAAACTAGAAGTGCATTGCCTCCAGTTTTCCTCTTTTTCAGAAGTACATTGGCTATTCAGTATCTTCTTTGGTTCCATAAGATTTTTATTTTTTAAATATTTATTTAAAAAATGCTGGTGGAATCTTGATAGAGATTATTTTGGGTCCATACATTGCTTTGGGTTATATGGACATTTTAACAATGTTAATGCTTAAAATTAATGAACATGGGATATCTTTCTATTTACTTGTAAGTCTTCAGTTTCCTTATCTGATTTTTGCAGTGTACAGATCGTTTACCTTATTGTTTAAATTTATTCTTAAGTATATTATTATTTTTGATGTTATTATAAGTGGGATTGTTTTCTTTATTTATTTTAAGGTGCTGTGTCATTATTGTATTGAAATGCAGTTGATATTTTTATGTTGATTTTATGTCCCTCAAGGTTACTAGATTCATTTATTAGGTCTGACAGTTTTTTTGATGGAGTCTGTTGGGTTTTCTATATTTAGGAACACATCCTCTGCAGACAGAGACAGTTTTACTTATTTGTTTTTTATTCAAATGCCTTTTCTTTCTCTTCCCTGATTGCTTGGGCTAGGTCTTCTAGTACTATTATATTGGAATGGTGAGACTAGGCACCCTTGTCTTATTCTTGATCTCAGAGGAAAATCTTTAACCTTTTCCCATTGAGTATGATGTCAGCTGTGTCCTTGTAATATACAGCTTTTATTATGTTGAAGTACTTTCCTTTTATACCCAATTTATTAGGATTTTTTATTGTGAATGGCTGTTGGATTTTGTCAAATACTTTCGTATCAGTTGAGATGATCATGGGATTTTATTTTTCATCCTAATAATGGGATGCATCACAGTTGTTGATTTGCATATGCTGAACCATCCTTGCATCCCAGGGATGAATCCTATACCCATTTCTGGGA
Organism: Taxidea taxus jeffersonii; assembly: GCA_003697995.1. Lineage (NCBI taxonomy): Eukaryota > Metazoa > Chordata > Mammalia > Carnivora > Mustelidae > Taxidea > Taxidea taxus. The sequence goes on along the minus strand of RCUC01146056.1, from coordinate 84,486 downwards.
TGCATGGGTGGTCCAGCCGATTAAGCATCTGACTCAATTTTGGCTTAGGTGATAATCTCAGCATTGTGAGATGGAGCCCCGTTTTGAGCTCTGCACTCAGTGTGAAGTGTGCTTGAGATTCTCCCCTCTCTCTCTTTCTCTCTTCCTATGCCCCTCCCCCCATCCACTCTCTTTATCAAATAAATAGATAAATAAAATCTTTTTAAAAAAAGAGAATGTATGCATTTGTTCTAGGTTGTCAAGTTTTTGGTATATTGTTATTCATAGCATTCTCTAATGATCCCATGTATTCCTGTGGTATCAGATTGTAATGTTTCCCTATTCATTTATAATTTTACTTATTTGAGCCTCTCTTTTTTTTCTTATCTAGCTAAAAGTTATCTGATTATTTTTTCAAAGAACCAGCTTTCATGTTTGTTAATTCTATTTTTTCCTATTCCATATTCTGTTTATTTCTACTTTAATTTTTGTAAGATTTTAGTTCCAGTTACTTAACATACAGTGTTATATTAGTTACAGGTGTACATTCTAGTAATTCAACACTTTATATATCACCCTGTGCTCATCATGACAAGTGCACTCCTTAATTCCAATCACCCATTTAACCCATCTCCTACCAACCTCCCCCCTGGACTGGAAGAACAAATATTGTTAAAATGTTTATACTACCCAAAGCAATCTATATATTTAATGCAATCCCTGTCAAAATACCAAAATACATTTCTCACAGAAGTAGAACAAACAATCCTAATATTTGTATACCTGAAGAGCCAAAACAATCTTTAAAAGGAAAGGCAAAGCTTGGAAGCATCATAGTTCTGGAATTCAAGTTATATTACAAAGCTGTGGTGATCAAAACAGTATGGTACTAGTGTAGAAATAGACACAGAGACCAATGGAACAGATTAGAAAACCTGGAAATGAACTCATAACTATACAATCATGTAACCTTCGACAAATCAAGAGAGAATATCCAGTGGGAAAAAGACACTCTTTGACAAATGGTGTTGGGAAAACTGGACAGCTACATGCAAAAGAATGAAACTGGACCACTTTCTTATACCATATACAAAAATAAAATAAAAATGGATTAAAGACCTTAATGTGAGACCTGAAAGTATAAAGTCCTAGAAGAGAATACAGGCAGTAACTTCTTCAACATTGACTGTAGCAACTTCTTTCAAGAGATGTCTCCTGAGGCAAGGGAAACAGAAGGAAAAATAAACTTTTGGGACTTAATTAATATAAAAAGATTTGCACAGCAAAGGAAACAATCAACAAAACTAAGAGACAGCCCATGGAATGGGAGAATACATTTGCAAATGATAAATCTGATAAAGGGTTAGTATCTAAAATATGTAAAGAAAAGAAATAAAATAAAATAAAATATGTAAAGAACTTGTAAAACTGAGGACTCTAACCAAATAATCCAATTGGAAAACTGGGCAGACAATTTTCCAAAGAAGACATCTGCTTTAATTTTTACTATTTCCTTTCTTCTAACATTGGGACAAATTTTTTTTTTCCCTCTTTCTTTTTCCTTGAAGTGTTCTTAAGTTGTTTATTGATCTTTTTTTGTATACTACTTTGTTTTCTTCTAAGAATTTTGAAGCTTTACTTCTGCATTTAGGTCAAAGATTGATTTTGAGGTAATTTTTTATATTCTGTGAAATACGGGTCCTGTCTTCACTGATGTGCAGATGTTCAGTTGGCCCAGCAGCATTTTTTGGAGACTGTGGTCTCCCTCATTGAATTGTGAGTGTACCTTTTTTGAAAGTCAGGTAACCACAGATATATGGGTTTATTTCTGGACTCTCCTATTTAATTTTTCTGTATGCCTGTCCTTATACCAGTACCACACTGTTTTGATCATAAGTCTTTGATAGTAGCTTTGAAAAGTGAGACTTGAAGCTTGGAAATGGGAGTCTTTTGTTCATCTTTCAACATTGCTTTGCCTAAGTCAGTTGCAATTCCATGGTTTTTAGCATCTGTTTTTCCATTTCTGCCATATAAGGCCATCGGGATTTTGGTAGGAAATGCATTAAATCCATAGATAGCTTCGAATAGTATTAACACCTTAAAAATAATAAGTCTTCCAGTCTATGAACATGGAGCACATTTTCATTCATTTATGTCTTCTTTATTTTCTCAGAAGTGCTTTGTAATTTTCATCATATAATTAATTAACCTCTTTGGTTAATTCCTAGCTATTTTTTGAAGCTATCATAAGTGAAATTATTTTCATATTTTCTTTTTCATGCTGTTGATTGCAGTATATAGAAGTGCAGCTGACTTTGTATCTGGAAAGTTTGCAGAATTTATTTGTACAGTTTTATTTGTGGAATCTTTACTCCTACACATAATGTTTCACCATGTCTGAAGAGAAATAATTTCACTTTTTTTCCAGTTGGATACTTTATATTTCTTTTTCTTGCCTTACTGCACTGGCTAGAACTTCCGATACTTTTTGAATAGAAATGGCAAAAGTACATCCTTGCTTTTTGTTCCTGGACTTGAAGGAAAAACTTTTAGTCTTTCACCACTGAATGTGATATTGACTGTTGATTATATATATATGTGTGTCTTTCATTATATGGTGAGATTTCCTTCCTCTTTCTGCATTGTTGAGTATTTTTTTCCATTAAAGAGTTTGAATTTTGTAAAATGACTTTTCTGCACCAAATGAGATGGTCATATGGATTTTTTTGTCCCTTCATTCTGTTAATGTGGTGTCTTACAATGATTGATTTTTGTATCCTTGCATTCTGGTAGTTAATCCCACTTAATCATATTATATCATCCTGTTAGCATGTTCCTTAATTTGATTTGCTAGTATTTTCTTGACTTCTGCATCAGTGTTTATTAGTGATATGGATGTTCAACTTTCTTATAGTATCTTTGTCTGTCTTTTGGGTGCTTTAACAGATCTTTTCCCACCCTTTTCCATTGTCAGTGTCATAAAATTATGACTTTATAAAGTGCCCCAAATACAAAGTAACAATTATTTTAAATGAATTTAGTCTCTCAAATTATGCAGAAAATAAAATGTGAAGTTACAAACCAAAGTTACAGTAATAATAGCTTTTAGAGTTTTTTAATATCTTCCTAAATCATGTAAAAATTGCTGTTAGATTCCAATCTTACAGTAATAGTAGCTTTTAGCATTACCCATACATTTACCTTTATGGAGACCTTTTATTCATAAGGCTTCAAGTTATATCTTATGTCCCTCCCTTTAACCCTGCAGGACTACTTCTGCATTTCTTGGAAAGCAGGTCTGATGGTAACAAATCCCTCAGCTTTTGTTTATGTAGGAATGTCTTAATTCCTCCCTTACTCTTGAAAGACAGTTTTGGTTGTTACAGGATTCTTAGTTGATCCTTAAAAACAAACAAACAGAGGAGGAGCCAAGATGGAGGAGAAGTAGCGGGCTGAGACAACATCAGGTAGCAGGAGATCAGCTAGATAGCTTATCAAACGATTCTGAACAGCTACAAATCCAACAGGAGATTGAAGAGAAGAAGAGCAGCAATTCTAGAAACAGAAAATCGACCACTTTCTGAAAGGTAGGTCCTGCGGAGAAGTGAATCCAAAGTGATGGGAAGATAGACCACGGGGGAAGGGGCTAGCTTCTGGCAAGCAGTGGAGCAACGGAGCACAAAATGAGAACTGTTAAAAGTCTGCTCCACTGAGGGACATCGCTCCAGAGGCTAAGCTGGGGTGAAGCCCACATGGGGACAGTCTGGCCTCATATCCCATGGGGTCACAGAAGGATCGGGGCTGTCTGAGTGTCACAGAGCTCACAGGTATTAGAGCAGGGAAGCTGGCTACAGAGACGGAGCTGAGGAGTGAGCTCTCAGCTCAGGGTTACCTTATCGTGATCCATGGCACAGGCCACTGCTCTGTGAGCGGGGACCCCACAATACCCAGGGAGACTCCCCTTGAAGAGCTCAGGGATCTGCGGGGTTTGGAGACTCCAGGCGGGGCTGTGTGCCAGAGACAGAGACACTTGGTTACAGGCTGGGTGAGCTCGGAGTGCAGCCGGAGGCCAGGGAGATGGGAGTGATTGAGCGCTTTTCTCTGAGGGTGCACTGAGGAGTGGAACCCTGAGCTCTCGGTTCCTCCGGCTGGAGATCAGGAGGCCGCCATTTTCATTCTTGTCCTCTGGAACTCTACAGAAAGCATTCAGGGAAGAAAAGCTCCCAAAAGGAAACCCGAGCGGATTACGTAGCCTGGTCCCTGGTAAGGGCAGTGCAGTTCTGCATGGGGCAAGGACACTTGAGAATCACTACAACAGGCCCCTCCCAGAGAACATCAGCAAGAAATCCAGCCAAGACCAAGTTCACTTACCAAGGAGAACAGTGGAATTCCAGAGGAGGAGAAAACAAAGCATGGAATTCATGGCTTTCTCCCCATGATTCTTTAGTCTTGCAAAGTTAATTAATTTTTTATTTTTTTTTTTCTGCTAATTTTTCTTAACTTTTACCCTTTTCTCTTTTAATGTTTTTAAGCTAGTTTATCTTAACAATACCTTTTACACGCAAAAAAATCTTTTTCGAACCTTCATTATTATAGTCATATTTTAATCTTTCATTGTATCTTTTTTTTTTGTATACACATAGGGTTTTTTCTTCTAAAAAATTTGGGGTACAACTTCTTCTAATAGATCAAAATAAACCCTAAAACTAGCACAGGGCTTTGTTCTAGTCTCTAGCCTGAGCAAATTCTCTCCACTTTCTTTTTCTTTATTCTCCCAACAAACTTATCAACTTTTTAAATAAATTTTTAAAATAAAAGTTTTTATTTCATCTTTATAATAATATTCCATTTCTTTATTGTGTTTACCCTTATATATGTTTTTCATTCTTTAAAATTTTGTGAGTTAGTTTCTTCTAAGAGACCAAAATACTCCCCAAAATTCACCAGTCATACACACACACACACACACACACACGCACACACACACACATTTCCTTATTTGTTTTCTTTAACAATTTTTTATTCTGAACTACTTTTTACCCCTGTTCTTCCCCCCCACAATTGGGGTCTCTTCTGATTTGGCTAAAGCACCTCTTAACTGGGGTCTTTGCCACTATTTTAGTATTTTGTTCACTTCTTCATATATTCTTATCAGGGCAAATGACAAGGCAGAAAAAATTACCACAAAATAAAGAACAAGAGGCAGTATTAAAGGCTAGGGACCTAATCAATACAGACATTGATAATATGTCAGATCTAGAGTTCAGAATGACGATTCTCAAGGTGCTAGCCGGGCTTGAAAAAGGCATGGAAGATATTAGAGAAACTCTGTCTGGAGAAATAAAAGCCCTTCATGGAGAAATAAAAGAACTAAAATCTAACCAAGTGGAAATCAAGAAAGCTATCAATAAGGTGCAATAAAAAATGGAGGCTCTACAGCTAGGATAAATGAGGCAGAAGAGAGAATTAGTGATATAGAAGAGCAAATGATGGAGAATAAAGAAGCTGAGCAAAAGAGAGACTAATAGCTACAGGACCACAAGAGGAGAGTTCGAGAGATAAGTGATACCATGAGATGAAACAACATTAGAAAAATTGGGATTCCAGAAAAAGAAGAAAGGGAGAGCGGAGCAGAAGGTATACTGGAGAGAATTATTATAGAGCATTTCTCTAGTATGGCAAAGGAGCAAGCATCAAAATCCATGAGGTACAGAGAATCCCCCTCAAAATCAATAAGAATAGGTCCACACCCCATCATCTAATAGTAAAATTTACAAGTCTTAGCAACAAAGAGAAAATCCTGAAAGCAGCCCCGGGACAAGAAGTCTATAACATACAGTGGTAAAAATATTAGATCGGCAGCACACTTATCCACAGAGACCTGGCAGGCCAGAAAGAACTGTCATGATATATTCAGAGCACTAAACAAGAAAAACATGCAGCCAAGAATATTATATCCAGCTAGGCTATCACTGAAAATAGAAGGAGAGATAAGAAGCTTCCAGGACAAACAAAAACTAAAAGAACTTGTAAACACCAAAACAGTTCTACAGGAAATATTGAAAGGGGTCCTCTAAGCAAAGAGAGCCTAAAAATAGTAGACTAGAAAGGAACAGAGACAATATACAGTGACAGTCACTTTACAGGCAATACAATGGCACTAAATTCATATCTCTCAGTAGTTACCCTGAATGTAAATGCGCTAAATGCCCTAAGTAAAAGACACAGAGTATCAGAATGGATGAAAAAACAAAACCTATCAATATGCTGCCTACAAGAAACTCATTTTTGACCCGAAGACACCTCCAGATTGAAAGGGAGGGGGTGGAAAACAATTTACCATGCTAATGGACATCAGAAGAAAGCTGGGGTGGCAATCCTTAGATCAATTAGATTTTAAGCCAAAGACTATAAAAAGAGATGAGGAAGCACACTATATCATACTCAAAGGGTCTGTCCAACAAGAAGATCTAACAATTTTAAATATCTATGTCCCTAACATGGGAGCAGCCAGCTACATAAACTAATTACTAACAAAATCAAAGAAAAACATCGACTATAATACAATAATAGTAGGGGACTTTAACACTCCCCTCACTGACATGGACAGATCATCCAAGCAAAAGATCAACAAGGAAATAAAGGCCTTCAATGACACACTGGACCAGATCGACATCAAAGATATATTCAGAACATTCCATCCCAAAGCAACAGAATACACCTTCTTCTCTAGTGCCCATGGAACATTCTCCAGAATAGATCACATCCTGGGTCATAAATCAGGTCTCAAGTGGTATCAAAAGATTGGGATAATTCCCTGCATATTTTCTGACCACAATGTTCTGAAGCTAGAGGAAATTTGGAAAGAACCCAAATACGTGGAGACTAAAGAGCATTCTTCTAAATAATGAATGGGTCAACCATGAAATTAAAGAAGAATTGAAAAAAAAACTCATGGTAACAAATGATAATGAAACCACAAGTGTTCAAAATCTGTGGGACACAGCAAAGGCAGTCCTGAAAGGAAAATATATAGCTATGGAAGCCTTTCTCAAGAAGCAAGAAAAGTCTCAAATACACATCCTAACCCTAGACCTAAAGAATCTGGAGAAAGAACAACAAAGAAAGCCTAAACCCAGCAGGAGAAGAGAAATAATAAAGATCAGAGCAGAAATCAATGAAATAGAAACCAAAAAAACGGTAGAACAAATCAACGAAACTAGGAGCTTGTTCTTTGAAAGAATTAATAAGATTGATAAACCCCTGGCCAGACGTATCAAAAAGAAAAGAGAAATGACCCAAATAAATAAAATCATGAATGAAAGAGGAGAGATCACAACCAACACCAAAGAAATACAAATAATTATAAGAACATATTATGAGGAATCCTATGCCAACAAGTTTGAAAATCTGGAAGAAATGGATGCATTCCTAGAGACATATAAACTACCACAACTGAACCAGGAAGAAATAGAAAACCTGAACAGACCCATAACCAGTAAGGAGATTGAAGCAGTCATCAAAAATCTCCAAATAAACAAAAGACCATGGCCGGATGGCTTCCCAGGGGAATTCTACCAAACATTTAAAGAATAATTAATTCCTATTCTCCTGAAACTGTTCCAAAAAAAAGAAATAGAAGGAAAATTCCCAAACTGATTTTATGAGGCCAGCATCACCTTGATCCCCAAACCAGACAAGGATCCCATCAAAGAAAAGAATTACAGACTAATATCCTTGATGACCACAGATGCGAAAATTTTCACCAAAATACTAGCTAATAGGATCCAACAGTACATTAAAAGAATTATTCACCATGACCAAGTGGGATTTATTCCAGGCTGCAAGGTTGGTTCAACATCCGCAAATCAATCAATGTGATACAGTACATTAATAAAGAACAAGAACCATATGATACTCTCAATAGATCCTGAAAAGGCATTTGACAAAGTATAACATCCCTTCCTGATCAAAACTCTTCAAAGTGTAGGGATAGAGGTCACATACTTCAATATTATCAAAGCCATCCATGAAAAACCCACCACAAATATCATTCTCAGTGGAGAAAAACTGAGAGCTTTTCCTCTAAGGTCAGGAACATGGCAGGGATGTCCGTTATCACCACTGCTATTCAACATAGTACTAGAAGTCTAGCCTCAACCATCAGACACCAAAAAGAAATTAAAGGTATCCAAATCGGCAAAGAAGAAGTCAAACTATCACTCTTTGCAGATGATATAATACTATATGTGGAAAACCCAAAAGACTCCACTCCAAATCTGCTAGAACTTGTATAGGAATTCAGTAACGTGTCAAGATATAAAATCAATGCACAGAAATCATTTGTATTTCTTTACACCAACAGTAAGACAGAAGAAAGAGAAATTAAAGAGTCAATCCCATTTACAATTGCACCCAAAATCATAAGATACCTAGGAATAAACCTAACCAAAGAGGCAAAGAATCTATACTCAGAAAACTATAAAGTACTCATGAAAGAAATTGAGGAAGACACAAAGAAATGGAAAAACGGTCCATGCTTAGGGATTGGAAGTACAAATATTGTGAAAATGTCTATGCTGCCCAAAGCAATCTACACATTTAATGCAATCCCTATCAAAATCCCATCAATTTTTTTCAAAGAAATGGAACAAATAATCCTAAAATTTATATGGAACCAGAAAAGACCTCAAATAGTCAGAGGAACATTGAAAAGGAAAGACAAAATTGGTGGCATCACAATTCCGGAATTCAGGCTCTATTACAAAGCTGTCATCATCAAGACAGTGTGGTACTGGCAGAAAAACAGACACATAGATCAATGGAACAGAATAGAGAGCCCAGAAATGAGTTGACCCTCAACTCTATGGTCAACTAATCTTCGAGAAAGCAGGAAAGAATGTTCAATGGAAAAAAGATAGCCTGTTCAACAAATGGTGTTGGGAAAATTGGACAGCCACATGCAGAAAAAATGAAATTGGACCATTTCCTCATACCACTCATGAAAATAGACTCAAAATGGATGAAAGAACTCAACGTGAGAAAGGAATCCATCAAAATCCTTGAGGAAAACACAGGCAACAACTTGTTCGACCTCAGCTGCAGCAACTTCTTCCTAGGAACATCACCAAAGGCAAGGGAAGAAGGGCTTAAATGAACCATTGGGACTTCATCAAGATCAAAAGCTTTTGTACAACAAAGGAAACAGTTAACAAAACCAAAAGACAACTGAAAGAATAGAAGATATTTGTGAATGACATATCAGATAAAGGGCTTGTATCCATGGGCACCTGGTTGGCTCAGTTAGTTAAGCGACTGCCTTCAGCTCAGGTCATGATCCCGGAGTCCCGGGATCGGGTCCCGCGTCAGGCTCCCAGCTCTGTGGGGAGTCTCCTTCTCCCTCTGACCTTCTCCCTTCTCTTGCTCTCTCTTTCTCTCTCTCTCTCTCTCAAGTAAATAAAATCTTAAGAAAAAAAGAAAAAAAAGAAAAAAGGGCTTGTATCCAAAATCTATAAGGAGCTTAGCAAACTCAACACCCAAAGAACAAATAATCCAATCAAGAAATGGGCAGAGGACATGAACAGACATTTGTGCAAAGAAGACATCCAGATGGCCAACAGACACATGAAAAAGTGCTTCACATCACTCAGCATCATGGAAATACAAATCTAAACCACAAAGAGATACCACCTCACACTAGTCAGAATGGCTAAAATTAACAAGTCTGGAAATAACAGATGCTGGCGAGGATGCGGAGGAAGGGGCACCCTCCTACACTGTTGGTGGGAATGCAAGCTGGTGCAACCACTGTGGAAAACAGCATGGAGGTTCCTCAAAAAGTTGAAAATAGAGCTACCTTACGACCCAGCAATTGCACTACTGGGTATTTTCCCTAAAGATACAAATGTAGTAATCCGAAGGACCATGTGCACCTGAATGTTTATAGAAGTAATGTCCACAATAGCCAAGTTATGGAAAGAACCTAGATGTCCATCAACAGATGAATGGATAAAGAAGAAGTGATATATATATATATATATAGGAATACTATGCAGCCATCAAAAGAAGTGAAATCCTGACATTTGCGACGATGTGGGTGGAACAAGAGGGTATTATGCTTAGCGAAATAAGTCAATTGGAGAAAGACAACTATCATATGATCTCCCTGATATTAGGAAGTGGAGGTTTAACGTGGGGCGTTTGGGGGGGTAGGAAAGGAATAAATGAAACGATGGGATAGGGAGGGAGACAATCCATAAGAGACTCTTAATGTCACAAAACAAACTGAGGGTGGCTGGGTGCAGGGGGATAGGGAGAGGGTGGTGGAGTTATGGACATTGGGGAGGGTATGTGCTATGGTGAGTGCTGTGAAGTGTGTAAACCTGGCGATTCACCGACCTGTACCCCTGGGGCTAATAATACAGTATGTTTACAAAAAAATATATAAAACAAATAAAAACAAAACCAAAAAACAAACAGCTTTTAGCACATTGAGTATATCAGCATATGACATCTGGTCTTTAAAATTTTTGTGGTGGAGTCAGCTCATAATCTTACTGAAGACTTTTTGTACATGACATGCTAGTTCTCCTGCTTTCAGGATTCTTTGTCTTTCAGAATCTTCATTATAATGTGTCTTCCTGGGAGTCTCTCTGAGTTTACCTTACTTGGTATTTGTTGAGCTTCTTAGATGTTTCTATTCATTATTTCCTCAAATTCAAGAAGTTTTCACCACTATTTTCTTAAAATGATTGCTCCAGTATTTGCTGTCTTTCCTTCTGGGACTCCCATAATGTATATTTTGGTTCATTTGATGATGTTCAAAAGTTTCTTAGGTTCTGCTCACTTTTCCTCAGGCTTTTTCTTTTTCTCTCATTTGATAATTTCTAATGTTCACTTTTTAAGTGGGCTGATTGTTTCTTCTGCCTGATCACATCTGCGTTCAGATCATTCTAGTGAATTTTTTGTTTCCTGTCTCTTTATTAATATATATTTGTTCGTACATAATTTTGGCTTTATTTAGATATTCTCTAATTCTTTCCCCATCTTCAAGGGGGTTGTTTTAAAGTCTTAGTCCAATAAAATTGACATCAGGTGTTTTTCAGGGATAGTTTCTGTTGATTTACTTTTTTCCTTTGAACAGACCATACTCTTTCCTCATATGTCTTATGATTTCTTGAATACTTGGCACTCGAGTCTGATAGTGTAAGTATAAAATAGAAATAAGATTCTTCTCCTTTTCCAGGGTTTGTTTATTTTGTTGTTTTATTTTTTTAAAATCAGTGTAGGCTCTCTCTGTGCCGAAGGTCCATGTGAGGTGTAAACTTAAGTTCTCTTAGTTCTTGTCTTTCTTTTACCTTTCTTGTTCGTGTATGATCACTACCTATTTTTCCCATAAATACTGTTTTTGGATACCCTACTGTTTAATATCTGGCAACCCAAAAAAGAAAAAGAGAAAAATGAGGCAAAAAAAGGGACACTGACCCTTTCTGGTCTCCTATAAGTCATCTCCACTTGTGTGAGAGGGGCTTGTGACATGGAATGATGTGCAACAGTAAGGGCCACCTGCCTCTTACTTGCATCTCTGTGAAAGAAGAGGCAGTGAGCAAATCAAGCACACATCTGATATTTGGAGGTCAGGGTTGTTATTTTGTTTTAACTTCCCCCATCCTGGCTCCTATAAGCTATGTACAGGCTATTTCAAGAATATATGTACAGCTGCCAGCCATGGTTCTTAGGGTGTTGGATGGGGAGCCAATACTGTGCTAAGAGCCAAAATTGTCTGATATTTACAACAACTTTCTGTCCAAACCTTCTCTTGAAAATTGTCATAATTCCTATAGACTTCTGGATTCCAAAACAATTACATGGCACAGATTCTTCCACTGAAATTGTTGTGTATGAGGGAGACTTCTACTCTTCCATCTTCTCAGAATCCTCCTGGATGTAAATCTTATCCTTCCTTCTCTATTAGTAAGAAGTATTTTACCCCCTTGCTTCTTTAAGGATTTTCTTTTTGTTTGATTTTCTATAGTTTGAATATGGTATACCTCTGTGAAGATTTTTCAGTATTTATTCTGCATGTTGTCTGTCAGTTTCCTGGAGCTCTGCTTTTGTCTATCATTAAACTGGAAAATTCTTATCCACTGTTGCTAAAAAGATCCTTTTAATTAATTCTTTTCCCTCTGTTATTCCTATTGTATGTACATTGCAACTTTTGTTAGTTTTCAACAGTTCTTGGAAGTTCTTTTCTGTTTGTTTTTTTCCTATGATTTTTTTCACTTTGCTTTTCAGGTTCATAAGTTACCCCTGACATACTTCAATCTCCAATCCAGTCTGATTCCTTCCTCAGCCACATTGAGTCTCCTGATGAGCTCATGGAAGCCATTCATTTCTTTTATGGCATTTTTGATTCTGGCATTTCCTTTTGAGGCGTTCTTAGAGTTTTAATTTCTGTCCATACATTACCCATCTATTCTTGCATTGTCTACCTTTTCCATTTGAGCCCTTTGCATATTGTCATAGTTATTTTAAATTTCCAGTATGATAATGTCAATGTCTCTGCCATTTCTGAATATGATTATAATACTTGTTCAGTTCCTTTTTTTTTTTTTTAAGATTTTGTTTATTTATTTTGTTTTAGAGAGGGTGAGAGTGGAAGGGGGAGGGCCAGATGTCAAGAGAGAAAGAGAGTATTTTAAGCATATTCCACCCTGGCCTTAGAACCTGATACAGGGCTCGATCTCATGACCCTGAGATCATGACCTGAGCTGAAATCAAGAGTTGGATGCCCAATCAACTGTGCCACCCAGACACCCAGTTTGCTGTGTTTTTTGAAACATTTTTGCCTTTTAGTATTTCTTGCAAGTTTTTATTGAAAAGTGGAAATGATATGCCTCATAGTAAGAACTGAATTAGGTGTGTTATTATAAAATTGTTTGCTTATCTGTTTAGGATTTGGCCTCTATTTACTCTTTATGAGAACTCTCAGGTTCAGAGGCTAAAAATTTCTGTGATACTCTTGTTTTTGTCTCCTTTGTTGTCTTTGAGTTTCTTTCCCTAGAGTCTTCTTCTTAATTAAGTATGAGATTTAAAATCCTTCTGTTCTAATCTCTTGGTTTATAAGATACCCTGTTAATGTGGTGGTAATTTGTAGAGGTAGCAAAAGCATCCTATCACCCCATAACTAGACCTCGCGATTTTAGACAGTTTACACCTTTGGTGTGAAACCTCAGTGTTTTTCCTATTTTTTCTTGGTTTTTGCTGGAAACCTACAGGTAGTTGGAGTTGGATATTTCCAGTCTGCAAGGTCATTTAGACTCTGGTAAACCTCAAGGTGCTTGAGCTACAGTAAAATATTTCTCTTTCAGGCAAACTTTCATTGAAGACAACTGAGTATTATTCGTGCATTTCAAAATGTTTATTTTGTTCCTCATGCTAGAAGCACAAGGAGATTTGTTTTTAGTCCCCTCCCTGAGAACCTCTTGGGACTAATGGGGGCAAAAACTCATGAAAGTGTGGAGGTCCCTGTGATCTGGAATTTTTTTAATACTTGAGCTTTCTCACCGCAAGCCTTCAACAGATTCCAAGTTGTGGTTTTTTTCCTACCAATACTAGCTCCCTTAGCAGGCTCTTCCTCTGGGGCTTCTCCTTCTGGTAAGCAGTAATTCTCCATAAGTACCTTTTTTCCCCCTACAGTTGTGTGGGCAGCAGTTTTCTTTGAGACCTCAGTTATCTGGTGAATCAGAGAGGAGTTTGTGAGTCTCAGTTTATTTACCTCTTTTCTTGTGAGGACAGAAGTGACAGCATTCAAGTGCCTTTCATGTTGGAGTACAAACTGGAAGTTCTCTTTTACCTGTTTTATTTCTTAATGCTTCTGTTACTGATTTTTCTTGTGTTTAATTGGCTATAAAATAGCATTGTGATTTTATTCTCATTTCTTTTTCTGAATATATTCCAGTTATTTCTTGTCAGCTGTCCTGAGTTTTACAGTTAATAACTTGAATATGTAATTGTATAGTTTGAATACTAGCCTACGTTGAACAGGGTACCAAAACTCTGCCCCAATATAGTTTGTTCCTTACTCCCTATGATGTTCCTGGTAATAGCATTATTATCTATTGTTTACCCACTAACATAGATTTATGATTATTATCTTACATATTTATTTTTAATCATCTGCATGAAGAAGTAGAGTTAAAATAATAAAAATAAAACAATATTGCCCTATGTCTGTGGAGTTGACTTTACCATTGTTCTTTATTTCTTTGCGTAGCATTGGATTATTATCTGTTGTCCTGTTATTAGCTAATGTTGCAGGCATTGTGTTTAGAATATTTTACTTTCTTCTTCATTTCTGAAGGACACTTTTCGAGATATAGGATTCTTGGTTGAAAGTTTTTTTCTGTTAATACTTTAAATATGTTATCTCACTGCCTTCTGACTGCCATTTTTTTTTTTTTACAAGAAATCTCCTATTATTCTTTTTTATGGACTTTGTAGTAAGTGAGAACTTCCTTTTTTTCTTCTTCTCTCTCTTTTTCTGCTTTCAAGATAATTTCTTTGACTTTGATTTTTGCCAGATTTATTGTAATGTGTTTCACTGTTGAATTCCTTGCCTTTATCCTACTTGAATTCCATTGATTTTTTTGGATATGTAGATATATATCTTTTCTCAAATTGGGACATTACTGGCATTTTTCAAATGTTCTTTCAGTTCCTTTCTTCTTTTTCTCACCTATGACCCCCATTATGCATATGTTGGTACCCTTGATGTGCCACAGATCTCTTAGGCTTTCATTTCTCTTCCTGCTTTTTCTTTCTGTTCCTGTAACTTGATAATTTCAGTTTTCGTATTCTCAAGTTCACTTATTTTTTCACAAGATCAAATTTGTACTTGAAAGCCTATGGTGAGTTCTTCATTTTCATTGTCATAACTGCCACTTTCAGAATTTCTTTTGAGTTTCGTTTCTTTCACTTTATTAATATGTTCTATTTTTTGAGAAATTATTTTCCTCTTTTTTTTAAGATTTTATTTATTTATTAGTGAGAGAGAGAGAGAGAGAGAGAGCGAGCACAGGCAGACAGAGAGGCAGGCAGAGGCAGAGGGAGAAACAGGCTCCCTGCCAAGCAAGGAGCCCGATGTGGGACTCGATCCCAGGACGCTGGGATCATGACCTGAGCCGAAGGCAGCCGCTTAACCAACTGAGCCACCCAGGCGTCCCTCTTTGTTTTTGTTCATTATTTCCTTTAGTTTTTTTTAATATATTTAATATAATTGGTAATTCCAATTTCTGTGCTTCCTCAGGGATAGTTTGTTTTTTGGCATTTGGTTCATACTGTCTTCTTTCTTCATATTCCTTATAATTTTTTGAAAACTGTACGTTTTTAATAGTATAGGGGGTAGTAATCATGAAGTCAGATTCTTCCACCTCTTTTGTGTTTGTTTTTTTTTGCTCATGTGAGTTGTAATCATTTGTTTTAGTGACTTATCTAAACTACCTTTGTAAGACTATATTCTTTCTTGTACGTGATCTCTCATGTCCTTTAGCTTGATGTTAGTTAGTGTTCTGATAAAAATTTCTTCAGGTGCTGTGCATAAGTCAACTTCTGTGGACTCAGCATTTTCTTCATTGATGTAAAAATTGGGTATTTTACAGAGTGTCAGCAAATTTGATTCTGACTGTTTTGTGTCATTTTTGTCAGCATTTCTATGGTAGGATGTCACTTGAAATATCCTACTTCACCATTTTACAGATATCATTTCTTTTTCATTTTTAAATTCTGTAGAAAGTTTCATATAAAAAGACAAAAGTTTTTATATAAAATATATGTCATATAAAAAGACATAGTTTCATACAGGATAAGCTTGGCCATCTAGCCTAAGGAAAGCAGGTATATCAAAGGAGGCAGGGGTTCAGAAAGAAAAGATGCTTTCTTAGATCCAGAGAGCTAATTGAACTGATCTAGACAGCATAAGTGTTGTTTGGTTTACCTAACAAGGTGGTGGGGGTGAATATTGCCTGTTGGCTCTTACCACCTTTAGTACTAGAGTATAACTTAAAGATTCCAGATGTTAATGACTTGATTAACCACTCTCTACACTGATTCTAAAGACTGGATAATTTCTGTGGATTCTGTTATTGTTTCCAACAATTTTGCTTTATTTTAATGAATAGATTTTTTTTTTTAAGATTCTTCTGTTTGACAGAGATAAAGAGAGACAAAGAGAGGGGGAACACAGGTAGGGGGAGTGGAAGAGAGAGAAGCAGGCTTCCCAGCAAGCAGGGCGCTCAATGCGGAACTCACCCTGGGACCATGACCTGAGCTGAAGGCAGACTCTTAACAACTGAGCCACTCAGATGCCCCTAAATAGTAGGTTTTTAAAAAAGATTTTGTTTATTCATTTGAGAAAGAGCAAGTGAATATGAGCGGGGTGAGGGGAAGAGGGAGAAGCAGACTCCCTTCCGAGCAGAGAGCCCAATCATTACCTGAGCTGAAGGCAGAAAACCAACTGAGCTGCCCTCATGCCCCAATAAATAGTAGATTTTGATGGATTTTTAAATTTGCCTTAAACTTTTATACAGACTCAAAAATACAGTTGTGTCTCTTCATGATGATCTGATCTCATAATCATATTATGATAAATAGGTAGACTCTGGCGTACTATCTTCTGAAATACTTTGTAATGAACAGTAGTTTCAAAAGACCTTAGGTAAAAATATTTTAAATATTTGGCTACATTTTTAAAAGTAATTTTTAAAATTTCATTGTATATTTTTGATACATAAGTCTAGCAATTTTCATTTCCTGGGTCTAGTTTTATGATGGTTTCATTTTAAAAGGATTTAAAAGATAGTCCATAAAAAAACAAGACCAAAAAAACACCATTTTCTACCTAATTTACAGCCCTTCTTGGAGGTTTGTTTCATGTTAACACCTGTTCTGTTTGGTTTTATAAAACCACTCTGATGTACTATATTGTCTTTTTGTGATATTTTGTAATACTTTATGATATCAGTTCAGAGGACAACAGGGAAATTTCATGATGTGTACTGTTTTGAAGAGATATTAGAAAAGAATATTGAAGTAATGAAAATTTCCCATTATTCCACAGTGTATTCTACATTATTAATACTTTTATGGTCAGTCTTATTATCTTCATATCAGTGCTTATCCATCCAACATATTTTACATAATGTGCTGGGCAAATATTGATAATATGAGCCAGGATCTGTCTTCTCATAAGAGAATTTGGGGAAAGTAAACTAGTCACGATTGTTTGTGATTATATTATATAGAACTTAGATTGTTAAGATTGATATTTTAAATCCTATTTTCACAGCTAGAAAGAAGACAAAATCATAATAGCCTCTTACTTTACAGAGCAGAGACTGGATCTCAAGGAGATATTAAATAATATGCCTGTGTTTATTAGTGCTAGACCTAGGGATAGAAATTAGATTTTTTTTAATTTTTAAATTTTTTTTCAGATTTCTTTTTATATATTTTGATAAATAATGGGAAGTAACATGGTTTTGGAACTGTGGTAATTAAGTTGATGAAATAATTTAGAAAGATTATTTAATGGAAATACTTAAGTCATCCTTTTCTTATTTCCTCTTTGATTTTTATATCTTACAGTTTTTATGTCTTCCATGTTGTCCAGTTAAGTGGTATATAGTTATTCCTAGTAGCCTCTTAATGATCTTTTGAATTTCCATCTTATCAGTTGTATAGTTTTTTTATTTATAATTTTGTTGTTTTGGAGCCTTTCTTTTTACCTTGGTTAGTTTGACTAAGGGGTTGTAAATTTATGGTAAAGCTTTTCTATGATTTTTCTGTTCTCTGTTTTATGTATTTCTGCTCTAATCTTTCCTCTCATCATTGTCATCATCAGGCATTGGTATTGTTACTATCATTATTATTAGTCCTTAGATTGACTTAGTGAAGTTTTCCTGATTTACATAAAACAAATCTTTGGCTTAGATTTATAGCTGAATAGTATAGTTTAACATTAGGAAATTGCTTAATTACTACCGGATGAGGAATATTAAATAAATGACCTGTTTTATATTTCAAAAAACAATTTTAATATTGTGATACAGACTTTGGGCCCTTGATAAAATATAATGTATTTTCTCAGTTTCATCTCTAGACACTGAAAAAGGACCTAAGCCATGTGCAGACCATAATTGTGAATCTTCCAAAAGACTGTCTAAGGTATGTTATGTGAGGCTGGAGAAATTTAAAAAAAAATGAAAATGCTCAGTGTGTAAGTAAGCATCTTAGTTAGTTATAGAACACATCAAATCTACCACCCAATTTAGGAAATTCAACAGTAAAAAAGCTTCATCAAATAATAAATGATAAGAACTTAATACAGTTAATATTTTTATGAAATGATTTAAAATTTAGCATCTTGTAACTGTGTTAAGATAGGTGATTTTTCCATTTCTTTGGTCTTATTTGCTGTTCCATGTTAATTTAGAATTATTAATCAAGTAGAATTCTCTCAGGGTTACTGTTACCCTACCTTAAATGATAAATTTGATCTACCATGTTTCTTAACCATTTTCATTGTCTTTCTAAAAGCAGCATCCTGTGTCTATGCTCAAGGCAGAAATTAAGATGAGCCTCCCAGCAGCAATCTAGTTTTCTCTTTCACGTTATACTTTACATACTGTTTACACTGTAATGTATCTCAGTGTTGTGTCCTGTCTGTGGTTACTCCCCTGTGATCAGAAGCACTTTATAAAAAAATGTTATTTTTAGGGGAGCCTGGGTGGCTCAGTCATTAAGTATCTGCCTTTGGCTCAGGTCATGATCCTGGGGTCCTGGGATTGAGCCTCATATTGGGCTCTCTCCTCAGCGGGAAGCCTGCCTTTCCCCCTCCCCTTACTTGTGTTCCCATGCTGTCTCTTGGTATGTCAAATAAATAAATAATATCTTCAAAAAATGTTATTTTAAAATATTTGGAATTTAAGATTACTTACATTATGATAGTTGTCAAAATGTCCTTCTAAAGGTATTATAAAGGTATTGCATGTTCAGGTCCACAACCATCACTTTTGCCCAGTGAAACTGACAGGGGTATGATTTCTTAATTTGTGCCTCCTGAAATATAGCTACATCATCAATCTGTGTGTTATCTGGTATTTCCATTTAAAAGTTTCCCTAGGGGTTACCTTTCATCTCTGGGATAGATTTGATATTTATTTATATTTATTTATTTATACTTTGGAAATAGGGTTTATGTTCTGGGGCACCAGAGAGCAGTCAGTCTTATTTTTTTATTTCTATTTCTTAATCCATGGGTAATGTGCTAATCATTCTTTCTTTAATTAATAGCACATCTTCTAGACTCCTACCAATCTTCAAGCTTTTGAGTAGTCATAGTCCTTCAGCTGGTGTAATTTCTTTGGTGATGTGGGAATGTGTGTTCAAGCAGAGAAATTAAGAGTAGGGAAGGAAACAGACATTTTATTATTTTCCTCCAAGGTGATTTTATGCTGGTATCCATTTGTAGTTTTCCTGTCATTTGTATACTTTTTCTTTTCTTTCTTTCTTTTTTTGTTTTTTTCCTATACATCTATCTGCCTTTTTCTCTTCTGCTTTCCTTCCCGTTTCCCTTTTTTCTTTTCTGGGCATAAGATGGTCTCTTTTTGCCTATTATGTTAAAATAGACTGTTGTTTTTCTTGTTGATGGTAGTGTAATAGCAGTATAATAGTTAGTAGAATAATAAAATGAATTAAAAATCTCCAGACCAGAGTATTTTCACAGAAGCATTCCAGGGACTTGGATTTATAAATCTGAAAAATTATTTAGTATTGCTGGCTTTATTGTTCATTTCATTCAGTTTTAAACTTTTGGGCCTTTTTGTTTGGTATTAGTTTCTTATTACTCAATACACTTTGAATTTAGCAAGATCTAGGTAGCCTAAAATGTTCCCCCGACTATGGGAAATTCAGATTTATTTTGCCATATTTGTCCCAGTGGAGATATATCTCTTTGGAGATTTGATCCAAATATATTTTATTTCTTCTTTGATGCACTGTTTTTCCACTCTTCTCTTCCAGTGATATATTTGTCAGTCTTTATGCCAGTGCCACCCTTTGTTCATGCCTGTACCTTTATAGCAAATCTAATGCCAAGTAGTATAAGTATTTTATTTTGGTTCCTTTTCAAGATTGTTCTAGATGTTCCAGGTCCTTTTTAATTACAGAAATTTTTTAAGTCTCCATGTCAGATTTCTAAAAACAAACAAAGCAAAAAAAATGCCCTGGATTCTGATAAGAGTTACCATGTATCTATAGGTTAATTGGTAAGTAATATTTTGATAATGTTAAGGTTTCCAATACCTAAACATGGTAGTTCTTCCCATTTATTTAGGTTTAAAAAATTCACCTTTTTTATTATTTTTCTTTGGCAGTTTTTAGTTTAAAGGGCTTGCATTGCACATTTTCTGCTCAATTTGTTCCTAAGTATTTTGTGGGTTTTAATTTTTTTTAGTGCTGTCTTAAATGGACTATTTAAAAAATTCATTGGTCAGTTGTTTCAGTTGTTAGTAGATGTTTGCATGGTGCATATTTGCATATTGTATTTATAGCCACTTGTTAAATTCATTTTTTACAGTAGTTGCTTTAAAGATTACTTAAGATTTTCTATGTAAACCATCATGTCATCATATGCAAATAAGAGACAGTGTTTCATTTTTTTCTGATTTTTATGCCTTTTTTTTCTTTCCTGATCCTGTTTGAATCTACAGTATGATGTTGAATAGATGTGGTGAGAGTAGATACCCATTTTTTGTTCCCGATCTTAGGGAGGAAGCTACAATTTAGGCTTCCACTATTAAATATGCTGTTAGCTCCAAATTTTCATAGATGACTTTTAGCGAATTAAGGAAGTTCCCCTCTATTCCTCATTTACTGAGAGATTATGTTATGGATATTTGTTCATTTGTGTCAAATACTAATTCTGCATTTACTGAAAAAACCCACATATGTCTTCATTACAAATTTAACAAAGTATGTGAGACCTGTAAACTAGAAGCTGTAGTTTGTTCTTTTATTCTTATGAAATGTTCCCTTTAATTCTTGCTCTCATATTTTATCTGAAATTAATGTTATTAATTCAGTTGTCTAATGCTTCCTGTTTGCAAGGGATATATGTTTCTAACCACTTAATTTCACTTATCTGTGTCTTTATATTTAAAATTCATGTTTCTTGTAGGCAACATATAATTAACCCCTTTATCTCAATAAAAAATCTTTAATTGGAGCATTTATTCCAGTAAAATTTAATGTAATTATGATGATACAGTTGGATTTATGTCTACTGTTTTACTATTGTTCCCTAATTTTGTTCCCCCTTTTTATCCTTTGAGTCTAGTTTTAGAGTTTCATTTTATCTATCTACCCATTTGTTTATATTGAGATAAAATTGACATATAATATGATATTGATTTTAGACATATAACGTTGTTACTAGTTTTAGGTATACAAATAATGATTTAATATATGTATTATATTGCAATGTTATTACCACACTAAGTTGACATCTGTAAACACACAGAGTTGCACATTTTGTGTGTACAACTTGTATAAGGTAAGTAAGTCTGGGGATGTCAGGTACACCACTTTCACTTGGCCAACAACATTGTATTCTATATTTGGAAGTTGCTAAGAGAGTAGATCCTAAAATTCTCTCTGCACACACTTCCCATGTTTTCAGTTACCCATGGTCAACTATAGTCCAGAAGCAGATGATCTTCCTTCTTTTGTCAGTAGGTCATTAGTAGCCCTAATGCTGTGTCACAATGCCTGCATTATTGACCACACTTCTTCTCATCATGTAGGGACTTTTGTCATGTCACATCATCAAGTAAAACAAGGGGACAAGTACAGTACGATAAAATATTTTAAGAGTCAGATAATAAAATTTCATGAATGCGATCTCTTTATCATACATTATTATAATTGTTCTATCTTATTATTATTGTTAATCCCTTACTGTGGTATACTTGATAATTTAAACTGTACCATAGGTATGTGTGGATAGAACAAAACATGGTATTATCGGGTTGAGTAATATTCACAGTCTCAGGCATCCACTGGGGGTTTTGGGACATATCCTCCATGGGTGTTTGGGGGGGTCAACCGTAACTGGAAGTTTATACCTTTAATTACTTCTTTCTTTTTCATTGCTGACATGCATTTTGTTTTTTTTTATTTAAAGCCAACTAATTAACTTATAGTGTATTACCAGTTTTAGAGGTAGAGTTTAGTGATTCGTTGGTTGCGTATAACACCCAGTACTCATTACATCAAGTGCCCTTCTGAAAGCCCATCACTCAGTTACCCCATCTCCCCTCCCAATTCCCCTGCAGCAACCCTCAGATTGTTTCCTAGAGTTAAGAGGAGTATCTTGTGGTTTTTTTCCTTCTCTGTTTTTTATCTTATTTTTTCCTTCCCTTTCCCTATATTCATCTGTTTTGTTTAATAAATTACACATATGAGTGAAATCATATGATACTTGTCTTTCTCTGACTGACTTATTTCACTCAGCGTAATACCCTACAGTTCCATCCACATTATTGCAGATGGCAAGATTTCATTCTTTTTGATGACTGAATAATATTCCATGGTGTGTGTGTGTGTGTGTGTGTGTGTGTGTGTATTTTTTTTCTTTATCTGTTCATGAATTGATGGACATATAATGATTTTTTTGTCTCTTACTACATTTTTGCCCTAAAATCTATTTTGTCTTATGTTAAGCATGGCTTCTCCAGCTTTCTTTTAGTTTCCATTTACATGGAGTATCTTTTCCTGTTCCTTCAGTTTCATTTTTTGTGTTTCCTTAAACCTGAAGTGTATTTCATGTAGACAGCATACAGTTCGGTCTTGTTTTATATCCACTAAACCACTCCATGCCTTTTGATTAGAAATTCTAGTCCCTTCACATTTCAAGTAAGTAGTTATGGATATATCAGCATATTTTTTGTGGCTTTTTAAAAAAATTCCCTTTTTCCTTTCTTTCTCTCTTGCTCACTTCCTGCAATGTTATGTTTAGATTCTTTTCTCTATCTTGTGTGTTCTTACTATAGGTTTTTGCTTTGTGGTTACCATGAGAATTATGTAAAATATTTTACAGTTACAACATTTTATTTTAAGCTATAATGACTTAAATTCACATGAATTCTGAAGCTCTTTACTTTTACTCCCCTTAATGTTTTATGTTTTTATGTCCTTACTTAAATCTTATCTTGTGTACCCATTAGCAAGTTATTATATTTATTATAGTTATTTCTACTGTCTTTTGACCCTCATACTACATTTAGTAAGTGATTAAACTATTAACAGTAGATTATTCAGAATTCCACTGTAAATTTACCTTTTCCCTTGAAATTTATACTTTCCTGTATTTTCCTTTTACTACTTAGCATGTTTTCCTTTTAGGTTAAAGAACTCCCTTTAACATTTCTCCTAAGGCCAGTCTGGTGGTGAGGAACTCCTTCAGCTTCTGAATGTATGCGGAGCTCTATCTCCTTTCATTTCTGTCATATAACTTTCTATGTAAGAGCATCCATGTTTGGCAGTTTCTATCTTCTAGCTCCTTGAAAATATTGTGCCATTCCCGTTTGGCCAGAGTTACTGTTGAAAACAGTAGTAGTCCTATGGGGGTTCCCATGTCTATAGCAAGTTGTTTTTCTTTTGCTGCTTGTAAGATTATTTTTCTGTGTTAAGTTTTTGATAGTTTAACAAATGTGTCTTGGTGTGGGTTTCTTTGGATTCTTCTTCTTCAGGACCATTTGGGTTTCCAGGATCTGGATATTTTGTTTCCTTCTTAAGGTTAAGGACATTTGCAGCCATTATTTCTTCAGATAGCTTTCTGCCCCTTCTCTCTCTTTTTTCTTTTAGAGATCCCCATAATGTCATTGACTCTTAGTTGTCTTCATACTTTTGTGATTTTGTGATTTTTCCAAGCAACCTTCTTTGTTTTTAGTGGTTCCCACTAGTTGAGATGTTCCAACATTTGTCAGGGTCCCAGAGGGAAGATCTCCTCAGTACCTATATGTAGGGTGATTGGAAGTCAGGTCCTTAGGAAGCAGCATTTAAATTATGCACACCTACCTGTTTCAGGGGAAGAGGGAGAGGTGAGATTTTCTGTCTCTTCCCTCTGCATCAAGCCCGTGGGTTTCTTTTCTCCTGTCCTGTTGAATTGCTGAACATGAGCCCTGCTGGCCACTAGAGCCCAGTAATTAAAGTGTGCCCATTTAGTGGCACCTGAAAAAACCAGGGACTAAGACATTTACAGGAGCTCCTTCTCAGGAGATAGCTGTCCCAGACTGGGGGAGAGGGAGATACACAGGTTGTACCCCCAGCCTCTCTGATCTCTAGAAAGTATGCAGTTGGCTCCTTGATGTATGTTATGTTAGAAGCCTTCCTGTTATATTGCAGCTATTAAGTTAAGCAAATGGGACTCTCAGAATTTTTAATTGGCTGTTGTCCTCATGGCTGTATGCTCTTTGACATACTTGAGTGGTTGCTCTAAAAATTGTGATATACATTTTTTTGTCATTTCATAGTTCATGTAAAATTTGTATTTTGCCCCTTACTGCTAAATATAGAAATGTTGCCATTTTATAGCTTCATTTAAACCACGCTCATCTTTATTCACTGTCATTCTATCCACCTATATTATAAAAATATTTTGAAGGCATTTGCTGTAAACAGTCATGCATATCTTAAAGATATTTAAAGAACAGTCTTTTACATGTATAGTACCATTTTCTATGTTCTTCTTTTCTTCTGAGGATCAAAGTTTTTATCTGATATTATTTCCCTTTAACCTGAAAAATTTTCTGTTGCCTTTGTTGTGGTTGTGATCTGCTGACAAAGGATTCTTTCAGTTTTCTTTTACCTATAAGTTCTGTTTGTTTGTTTGTTTTTAATTTATGAAGAATATTTCTTTGGTTAGAGAATTTTGGTCTGGGAGGCTACTTTTTCAACATTTTAGTTTTTTTTTTTTTCACTCTCTTCTTGCCTCTGTTGCTTCTGATAAATCAATTATTTAAATTTTTTTAAAAGACTGACATTTATTTTAAAGATAGCAGGGGTTGGAGGCAAAAGAGCAGAGGGGGGTGGGAGAGAGAGAGAGAATCTAAAGCAGGCACTGCACCCAGTGTGGAGCCCCACCTGGAGCTTGATCTCATGACCCTGAGATCATGACCTGAGCAGAAACCAAGAGTCAGACACTTAATTGACTGAGCTGAGCCTCCCAGATGGCCCTACAGGTTGTTGTTTTAGTGTGTTGTTTTTTTTCTTTGCTTTCAATAATTTTTTTTCCTGTGTCTTTAGTTCTTAGCAATTTGATTATAGTATGCTTTGGTTTGGTCTTATTTGTATGTGGTCTATGTGAGATTGGCTTGTGGTTATTGAATCTATGATTTCATGGTTTTCATCAATTTTTTGGAAAATTATAGCTATGATTTCTTCTATTTTTCTTTTTTCTCTCCTACACTATCTATTCTCTACCATCTCTGTATTTTCAAACATCCATGTGGTTTAAACTTCTCATAGCAGATGGTTTGTTTCTGAGACAGGGGGCACCTTCTGTAAGAAAGCCATAGGAAGTAAAAAGCATAAACCGTAGGCCTTTTCTAACCCAGTTTGGGAATTACTTGGCATCTTCTGTGTTGTAGTATCTTGGTCAAAGCATTCACAGTTCTGCCTCCTTAAAAGAAAGAAGTTCAAACACCATTACTGTATGAGATGCATGCCATAGAATTTGTGGCTTTGTTTTAAAATTACTAAAACAATTATACAGGGACACTCATACATCAGTTGTTTTAAGATTTTTTTATTTTATGTGAAAATACTAAGGAAAATTTTAAGTAGACCTACAGTTGTAAGAATATTGTAGGGGAATCCCTTGTACATTTTGCCCATTTTCTCCCAATGCTAACGTCTGGCAAACATACTGATAGAGAACAGTATTAGAAGCAGGGATATTGGCATTGCTAAAATCCACTGCTCTCATTTAGCTTTGGCCACTCTTCTCAAATTTGTTTCTATGTGTTAAGTTCTTGTGCGAAGTCATGTATCCACCACCATAGTCCAGATACGGACAGTTGCAGTCCCACAAGGATCCCTTATTGCTTTTTTAAACCATGCCCACCTCTTTCCTGACTCTTCCCCCACCCCTCCCCCTTTCCTTAACACTTGACATTCACTATTCTGCCCTCTGTTTTTAAAGTTTCAGTAATCATAAAGAATGTAACCTTACGGGATTGATTGGCTTTTTTCCCTCAGGATATCCAAGGTGGTGCACGTACCAAAGTTGGTTCCTTTATATTACTGAGTAGTGTTCCATGGTGCATATACCACAGCTCATTTAGCTTTTTATCTGTTGTAGGACATCTGGACTGATCCCAGTTTTTGACTGGCAAGATTATAGCTTTTGTGAACTTTGGTGAATAAGTTTTCATATGAAAATAATTCAACATTTTGGCTTACTAATTCTGGATCATATTATAGTTAATTTTACATTTCCATCAGCAGTGTATGAGTGGTCATTTCTCCAAGTTCTTTTTGGCATGTGGTATTGTAACTATTGTTTATTTTATCCCCCATGGAAAAGTTATTTAGTAATATCCCATTATGATTTTAATTTGCATTTCCCTAATTGCTAATGATGTTGGTTGTTTTTTGTTATGCTTATTTGCCACCTGCACATCCTTTTGATGAACTATCTGCTGCTCGATTTTCTATTAGAATTTTTGCTTTTTTCATGTTCAGTGGAAAGGGTTCTTTATATATTCTAGATCTAGTGTTTTTCTCATATGTTGTTTGTAAATATTTTCTCCTAGATTTTAGCTTGTCTTTTCTTCCTCTTCACATGGGTTTTTAAGGAAAGAAGTTTTTAATATTTATGAAGTCAAGCGTATCCATTTTTTTTAAACCAGTTGTGCTTTTTTGGGTTAAATCTAAGAACTGTGTATAGTCCTATGTTCTGAAGATTTTCCACTCTTTATTTTTAATTTTTTTTACATTTTACATAAATTTTTTTTTACGATACAAATGATAATCTACAATCATTTTGAGTTAGTTTTGCTTTATGTATGATATTTAGGGCCAGTCTATTTTTGTTGTTATTGTTTTGCCTGTGGATGTCACATTTCTCCCAACATCCTTTGTTAAAAATGCTGTCCTTTCTCCATTGAATAGCTTTGGTTCTTTTGTTCAACTATAGTTGAGAATATTTGTGTGGCTCTATTTCTAGGTTCTTTATCCTTTTCCCTTCTTTGTGTTTATGCCTCTCTCAATACCTCCCTGTTTTATCTACTGTGGCCTTAATGATGGGCCACTATTCATCCCATTGTATCCTTGTCTTAGCAAGATTGTGTTATCTATTTTAGGATCTTTGCATCATTAAATAAATTTTAGCAAAAGTCTGTGTATGTCTACAAAACCTTTTGGGATGTTGGTAGGAATTATGTTAGTCAGTCCTGCACAGATATACCTCATTTTATTACGCCTTGCTTTACTGCGCTTCACAGTTACTGCACTTCTTTACAAATTGAAGCTTCCAGACATCAGTGCAGGAAGTCACTGCAGATGTGATGGAAGCAGCCAGAGAACTGGAACTGGAAGTGGGGCCTGAAGATGGGCCTGAATTGCTACAGGCTCAGGATCAAACGTGAACGGATGAGGAGTTGCTTCTTATGGACGTGCAAAGACTGTGGTTTTGTGAGATGGAATCCGCTCCTGGTGGGGATCCTGTGAAGACTGTTGAAGGGACAACAACAGATTTAGGATATTGCAGGAACTTAGCTGGTAAAGCAGCGGTGGTGGAGTTCGAGAGGACGGACTCCAGCTTCGGAAGAAGTTCTGTGGGTAGATGCCAAACAGCGTCCCATGCTACAGAGAAAGCATTTGTGAAAGCAAGAGCAATCGACATGGCAAAGTTCACTGTTGTCTTAGCTTAAGAAATGGCCACAGCCATGCCATCCTTCAGCCACCACCACTCTGGTCAGTCAGCAGCTGTCAGCATCGAGGCAGACCCTCCACCAGCAAAAAGATATGACTTCCTGATAGTTCAGATGATGGCTAACATTGTTTAGCAAGAAAATATTTTTTAGTTAAGATCTGTACAATGTTTTGTTTAGACATACTGCTGCCATTGCACACTTAATAGACTAGAAGATTGCATAAACATAATTTTTGTATGCCTGGGGAAACCAACAAATTTGAGTCACTTTATTGTGATACTGGCTTTGGAGTGGCCGTTGGAGCGAAACCCACAATATCTCTGAGGTGTGCCTCTGTATAAATTTGGGAATAACTTACACTTTTACTGTGTTCTTTATTCCAATCCATGGACATGATCTGTCTCTACATCTTTTTAGGTCTTCTCCAATTTTTTTTTATCATCTTTTTTGTATGTTTCAGCATACATAACCTATACATTTTAGTAAGTTTATACTAAGTGTTTCCTTTTCTGTGGAACAGCCTTAAGTAATACTCGTTTTAATTTGGGTTTCTCTATGCTCATTGTCAGTGCATGGTAATGCATTTTTATCAGCACGTGTTTACCTTGTTTCTAAGGTACTTGCTGAACTTAGATAAGAGCTCTAGAAGGTTTTTTGTATTGTGGAGTGTTTCATATTCTTTGGGATTTTCTTTGCTGACAGTCATGTCATTTCCTAATTGAGACAGTTTTATTTTTCCCTTTCCAATCTGTACGTTCGCCTCTTTACTGATTTTTTGAATTACTGAAGTGGCTAAAACATCCATGCTGTGTTTAATATAGGTAGTGAGAGTAGATATCCTTTCCTTTTTTTTGAGCTTATGGAGAAAGCATTCATCCTTTCAACATGAAGTACTCTGTCAGCTGTAGGTTTTTTGTAGATGCTTTTTGTAAATAATTTTGAGACAATTCCCCTGTAATCTTATTTTGGTGAGATTTTATTAATAATAAGTATTGGCTGTTGTCCAAGGCTTTTCTGAGTTAATTTTTGAGATCATAGGATTTTTCTTCTTTTATATGTGGATACATGGATAACATTGATTGGTTTTAAAATAATGAAGCAACCTTGCCTACCTGGAATAAATCCCACATGGTCATGCTGTATAATGTCTTAGACATGGTTGGGATTTAGTTTGTTCATACTATATTGAGTTCATGAACAATACTGGTCCATAGTTGTTCTTTGATACAAACTCTGTCTGGCTTTGGTATTTAGATGATACTAGATTTACAAAATAAAGTGGGAAGTTTTACCATCTCTTCTGTTTTCTGGAAGAGATTATTTAATTTCAGCATTAGTTTTTGAAATGTTTGGTAGAATTTTCTTGGGAAACCGGGAGGTTTTTATTTAGGGAGCTTTTTCTTACATATTTAATTCCTTTAATAGTTACAGAACTATTCAGATATTTGTTTTTATTTTTTAAAGATTATTTATTTATTTATTTGAGAGAGAGATCACAGAGGAAGACTGAGAAGCAGGCTACCCGCTGAGCTGGGAACCTGACACTGGGCTCAATCCCAGGACTCCAGGATCATGACCTGAGCCGAAGGCAGACAGACACTCATCCAACCAAGCCACCCAGGCACCCCAGATATTTGTTTTTACTGTAGTTGAATTTTTAACTTGGTGGTGTTTGAAGAATTGATCCATTTCTAATTTGTCATATGCTTGAACATAAAGTCCTATGGAGTTTTCTGTTATTAACCTTCAGCGCCTGTTAGTAATACTCTCCATTTCATTGCTAATCCTTCTGTTTGGTCTTCTCTGTTATTTTTGTCACTCTTTCTAGAATTTATTAATTTTATTGATCTTATGAAAAACTAGCTTTGTGTGACATTGACTTTATTGTTTTCCTATTTTCAGTTCCATTAAATTTGACTTCCATCTTATTTCCTTTTTTCTATTTGCTTTCTTTTTTGTCTTCTGGTTCTTTTTATACTTTCTTGAGATAGGGACTTTGTTTAGTGTTTTTTTTTTCTTTTCTTGCCTCATATAAAGGTTTGTGCTGTAAATTTCCACCCAGCAGTGCTTTAGCTGCATCTCACATATTTTCATATGTCATCGATTTTATTTGATTTTTCTAAATTTTTATTTAAATTCCAATTAGTTCACATACAATATAATATTAATTTCAGGTGTAGAACTTAGTGATTCAGCACTTCCATATATCACCTGGTGCTCATCATGACATGTGCACTCCTGATTCCCCATCACCTGTTTGCCCCATCTCTTACATGCCCCCCTGTTCCTCTGGTAACCATCAGTAAGTGCTCTGTAGTGAAGAGTCTGTTTCTTGGCTTGCCTCTCTCTCTTTTTTTTTCTTCACTCCTTTGTTTTATT
Source organism: Taxidea taxus jeffersonii (assembly GCA_003697995.1). NCBI lineage: Eukaryota > Metazoa > Chordata > Mammalia > Carnivora > Mustelidae > Taxidea > Taxidea taxus. The sequence goes on along the minus strand of RCUC01146056.1, from coordinate 54,133 downwards.
TTCTTTCTTTTCTTCCAGGATTTTATTTGAATTGTAATTAGTTAATTTGTAGTGTTTTATTGGTTTCTGGCGTAGAATTTAGTCATTCATCACTTATATATAACACCTAGTGCTCATTGTAATACATGCATGCCCTCCTTAATCCCCATCACTCATTTAACTATCCTCCCCCACTGCCCACTTCTCCTCCAACAACCATCAGTTTGTTTCCTGTAGTTAAAGTCTCTTATGGTTTGCCTCCCTGTTCCATTTTATTTCTAAATGCCACATATGAGTGAAATCATATGGTATTTGTATTCTCTAACTGACTTATTTTGCTTAGTATAATATTCTATAGCTCTGTCCATGTTGTTGCATAGGGCAAGATTTCATTCATTTTTATGGCTGAATAATATTCTGTTGTGTATATATACCACATCTTCTTTATCCATTCATCTGGTCAATGGGCATTTGGACTGTTTCCATAATTTGACTATTTTTGATAATGCTGCTGTAAACATTGGGGTGCATGTATCCTTTTAAATCAGTGTTTTTGTATCCTTTCACTATTTGCAGATGACATGATAAACTATACAGAAAATCCAAAAGATTCCACCAAAAAATTGCTAAAACTGATACATAAATCCAGTAAAGTCACAGGGTACAAAATCAACACACAGAAATCTGCTGTATTTCTATATAACAATAAGGAAGCTGCAGAAAGAGAAATCAAGGAATCAGTCCCATTTCTGATTGTACCCCAAACCATAAGATACTTAGGAATAAACCTAACCAAAGAGGTAAAAAAGATCTGTGCTCTGAAAACTATAAAATGTTGTTGGTGAGAATGCAAGATGGTATAACCTCTCCAGAGAACAGTATGGAGCTTCCTCAAAAAGTTGAAGATAGAGCTATCCTACGACCCGGCAACGGTACTATTAGGTATTTACCCCAAAGATACAAATGTAGTGAATGGAAAGGGTTATTTTTGATACACACACACACACACACACACACAGGCGCACACACACACTGGAATGTTACTCATCCATCAGAACTAATGAAATCTTGATATTTGCAATGATGTGGATGGAACTATGCTAAGTGAAATAATAACTATGCTAAGTGAAATAAGATGGAAATATGCTAAGAGAAAGACAAATATATCTGAAATTTAAGAAACAAAACAGGATCATAGGGGAAAGAAAGGAAAAATAAAATAAGATGAAATCAGAGAGGGAGAGAAACCATAAGAGACTCTTAGGAAAAATACTGAGAGTTGTTGGAGGGAAGCTGGGTGGTGGGAATGGGATAACCGGGTGATGGACATTGAGGGCACGTGATGTGATGAACACTGGGTATTACATGCAATTGATGAATAACTGAACTCTACATCTGAAACTAATGATACACTATATGTTAATTAACTGAATTTAAATAAAGTAAGATAAAAAACACAGATAAATGAAACTGAAAATGATATAAATGGAAAACTATTCCATGCTCATGGATTGGAAGAACAAGTATTAAGATACCTGTATTATCCAATGTAATGTACACATTTAATGCAATACCTATCAAAATACCATGAGCATTTTTCACAGAGCTGGAACAAACAATCCTAAAATTTGTATGGAAATGAAGAAGACACCAAATATCCAAAACAAAGCAAAGCAAAACTGGAGGCATCACCATTCAAGTTTTATTATAAAGCTGTTGTTATCATGACCTGTAGTACTGGCACAAAAACAGACACATAGATCAATGGAACAGATTAGAAAAACCAGAAATGAACCTACAACTATATGGTCAGTTAATACTCGACAAAGCAGGAAGGACCATCCAATGGAAGAAAGATAGTCCCTTCAATAAATGGTGTTGGGAAAACTGGACAGCAACCTGCAAAACAATGAAACTGGACCACTTTATCACATAATAGACAAAAATAAATTCAGAATGGATGAAAGATCTAAATGTGGGACAGGAAACCATTGAAATCCTAGAGGAGAACACAAGCAGTAACCTCTTTGACATTGGACACAGCAACTTCTTACTAATATGTCCCCTGAGGCAAGGGAAGCTAAAGCAAAAAGGATCAGGACTTCATCAAAATAAAAAGCTCCTGCACAGTGAAGAAAACACCAACAAAACTAAAGGCAACGGATGGAATGGGAGAAGATATTTACAAATCACATATCTGATAAAGGTTTAGTATCTAAAATATATAAAAAACTTACAAAACTCAGCATCCAGAAAACAAATAATCTAGTTAAAAAATGGGCAGAAGAAATGAGTAGACATTTTTTCCAAAGAAGACCTACAGATGGTGAACAGACACATGAAAAGATGTCAACATCATTGTAATCACAGATTATGAGGAAATGCAAATAAGGTGCAAACCAGGGAAATATAAATCAAAACTACAATGAGATATCACTTCACACCTGTCAGAATGGCCAAAATTAACAGCATAGGAGCCAACAGGTGTTGGCGAGGATGTGAAGAAAGGGGACCCCTCTTACACTGTTGTTAGGAGTGCAAACTGGTACACCTGCTCTGGAAAACACTATGTAGTTTCCTCAAAAAGTTAAAAATAGAACAACCCTATGATCCAGTAATCTCACTGCTGGGTGTTTACCGGAAGGATGTCATTGATTTCAGTTCTTTTAAATTTGGTGAGCTTTGTTGGAGGGTCCAGAACATGATCTGTCTTGGTAAGCATTGTTTGAGTACTTGAAAAGAAAAAAATTGCTTTTGTTGAGTGTCTTTTTTGGTATTTAAGTTATGATAACAGTGTTTACATCATTTTACAGTCTTTCTCATTTTCCTATGTAATAGTTCCACCAGTTGTGGATACGGCATGTTAACTCCTAATTTCTTCCTTCTCTAGGTGCTGGCAGCCAGCATTCAACTTTTTGTTTCTTTGAGTTTGACTCTTCTACATGCCTCATATAAATGGAATCATATAGTAATTGCCATTTCGTAATTGGCTTATTTCACTTAGCTTAATGTCCTCAAGGTTCATCCATATTATACCATGTCTTAGAAGTTTCTTCCTTTTAAAAGGTTGCATAACATTCCATTGTACATAAATGCCACATTTTGTTATCCATTCATTCATTCATAGAATGAGTAACTTTCACCTTGTAGCTCTTAAGAATGGTATTTATAAACATGACTATTTATGGAAAGTTCCATATATCTATTAAGTGCATTTGGTTTATAGTGTTGTTCAAGTCTGGTGGTTCCTTACTGATTTTATGTCTAAATGTTCTGTCCATTATTGCAGTTAGAGTACTAAAGTGTCCTAGTATTATTATATTGATGCTATTTTTTCGTTCAGTTCTGTCAGTATTTGTTTTATATGTTTATATACTCTATGTTTGATGTAGGTATATTTATAATTATTATATCATTCTTTTGAATTGACCCTTTAATCATTATATAATGACTTTGTTTTTTAGTGACAGTATTTTTTTTTATACTGTGTCAAGGTGATTTTTTTCCAGATATAAGTATAACATTCTTGCTCTGGTTTTCATCTACAAATTTTTTTTTCATTCTACACCTTTAGCCTATGAGTTTCCTTTAATCTAAAGTCACTTTCTTGTACACAGCTTAGAGTTGGGTCTTGTTTTATCCATTAAGCCACTCTGTGTTTTTTGACTGGGGGTTTTAATCTGTTTATATCTAAAGTAATTATTGTCACATAAGGGCTTCCTCTTTCCAGTTTGTTAATTGCTTTTTGCCTGCTGTGTAGGTCATTACTGTCTTCCTCTGGTGCTGACTACCTTTGTTATTTGATGATTTTATTTTGTTTTGTTTTGTTTTTTGTATTGGTATGCTTTGATTCCTTTCTTCAGCTATTTCCTTTGTGGTTATCATAAAGCTTATATATAAATCTTACATTTATAACAGTCTATTTTAACTGGATAACTTAAATGCACATGAAAAAAATCTACATTTTTCTATCCCCCCCACATTCTGTTATTGGTGTCACAGTTCACATCTTTTATATTGTGGATCCATTAACAGGTCTTTGTAGTTACATTTATTATTAATACTTATGTCTTTAACTTTTATACTGGCTTTATTTATTTTTAAAGCTTTTTTTTTTTAAGATTTTATTTATTTGACGGAGAAAGAGAGAGAGAGATCACAAGTAGGCAGAGAGGCAGGCAGAGAGAGAGGGGGAAGCAGGCTCCCTGCTGAGCAGAGAGCCCAATGCGGGGTTCCATCCCAGGACCCTGAGACCATGACCTGAGCCGAAGGCAGAGGCTTAACCCACTGAGCCACCCAGGCGCCCCTATACTGGCTTTAATTAATGATTTCTGTGTCACCCTTATAGTGTTATGTTATTTCGTATTTGCATATATATTTACATTTACCAGTGAGATTTATACTTCCATTTTTTAAAATTATTTATTTATTTGACAGAGAGAGGGATCACAAGTAGGCAGAGAGGCAGGCAGAGAGAGGGGGAAAGCAGGCTCCCTGCTGGGCAGGGAGCCCGATGTGGAGCTCAATCCCAGGACCCTGAAATCATGACCCGAGCTGAAGGCAGAGGCTTAACCCACTGAGCCACCCAGGCGACCCAACTTTCATTTTTTTAATGTTGCTATTTAGCATCCTTTTATGTCATCTTGTTGAACCCTCTTTAACACTTCTTGTAAGGCACTGTTCTCACTGAGATGTTGGGGTTTCTGTTCCTATGGAACTCCTTCGGTTTTTGTTTGCTGGCTGAAGTTCTTAGCTCTTCTTCTTCTTCTTCTCCTCCTTCTCCTCCTCCTCCTCCTCCAACCCTCTCCTCCCCCTCCAGCTCCCCCCTCCTCCCCCTCCTCCTTTTTTCTTTCTTCTTTTTTCTTTCTTCTTTCTTCTCCTTCTTCTTCCCCATCTCCTTCATTTTTAAAGGGCAATTTTGATGGCTATAGTATTCTTGGTTGGTAGTTTCTTTCTCATTCTGCACTTTAAGTGTATTATTACACACTTTTCTGGCCTGCAAGGTTTCTACTGAGAAATCTATTTGATAGTACCATAGGACAGGGGGTATCCTTTATTTGATTGGTTACTTTTCTCCAGCTGCTTTTGTAATTCATAATGTTTCTTGGTGTCCTTTGTGCAACTCATTTGCAATTCTTTAAGCTTCATGAACCTAGATGTCTGTTTATTTTCCCAGGTTTAGGAAATTCTTTGGTATTATTTCTTCAAATTAGCTTTCAATTTCTTTGTGTTTTTCTTACTTATGGGATCTCCATAATGTGTGTATTGACTTAGTTGGTGTCAAATATGTCCTATAGGCTTTCTTCAGCCTAATTTCTTTTCTCTTCTCTGAATGGATAATTTCAAGTGATCTGCTTTTGAGTTCACGGATTTCTTTTCTGCTTGATTGAAACTCTTCATTGAATTTTTCAGTTCAGTCATTATATTCTTCACACCAAAATTTCTTTGGTCCTTTTATTATGGTTTTTATCTCTTTGTTGGACTTTTCATTTTGTTCATATGTTTTCTTGATTTTGTTTATTATCTCTCTGAGTTTTCTTGTGTCTTACTGAGCTTCTTTAAGATTATTTTGATTTCTTTGTTAGGGTTCATAGATCTTTATATCTTTGTAGTCTGCTGTTGGAGCTTTTTCTTGTTTGTTTGTTTCTGGTGTCATACCTCCCTGATTTCTTTGTGATCCTGGTAACCTTGGTTGGTGTCTGTACATATAAAGAAATTGTCACTTCTTCCTATCTTCATGCTCATGCTTTAGGAGGGAATGGCCAGAGTAGAGATTTTGTGGGGTGGGGTGGGGAGTCTCCCAAACCTTTTCTTTTCTTTGGATGCACCTTCTTAGTTCCTCTAGCTTTTTCCTGGGGGAATGTCTTAGAGTTGTATCCCTTCTCTCCATCCTATAGAGCTATGCTGGGTACTGAGAACCATAGCAAGTGTTAAGAGCAACTCAGTCCTTTTCCCTAGGGCAATGTCCTGAAATGCCAGGACTTGGTGTGCCAGCTCCCTTCTAAGAAGGTATTTTATGATTTTGCTCCTTCTCTGTAGCCTGTAGAGTCATGCCAGCTACCCTAAGGGTCATCTTTCTCTTTTCCCTAAAGTGGTGCACTTAGATTTCGGACCAGTGAGTACAAGCACCAATTTCCTCCCTCTTGAAAGCAAATCATTGTATAGTAATTTACAGAGAAGTCTTTGCTTTCCCCTTCTTTCTACTCCAGCCTTTTTCCTTTTACTTCCCCAGCTTTGATAGAGAAGCTTTCTTATTATTTCCCCTTTGTGACTGAAGTTTTTTCTTGGTTCATTGTTTTACTTTGAATCTTTTTTTTTTTTTTTAAACAGATTTAAGGCTTTCTCCCCTTATCTCTGTAGGCTAGTAAATTAGAATACTCTGTAGGCTGGTAAATTAGAACATCCTGGAATACTAGGATTAGTATCAAATGAATAAGGAATTTAGCTACAGTTACATTTGTAGTTCTCTCCTCATCTTTAGCCTCTCCCTCTCTCTCTCTCTCTCTCTTTCTTTCTTCCTGTCTTCTTTCCTTTCTGTTCTCAATCCCTGTCATTGTTGAAATATAATGACAAAAGTTTCTTTGTCCTTTTATGTTCAGTGAGGTGATTTGTAGCAGGAGGTTTTTTCAGGATATTTACTGTACCATATGGTTGGAAGTAGAAATCTTTTCCTGTAGTTTTAAGTATCATTTTTGTACTCCTACTGCCTGTGGCTTCCTTTTTTTCAATTAGAAATATGCTACTTTAAAGTTTTTAAATATAACTGTTTAAATCTCTCATAATTTCAAAACATAAATTATAGTTTGCCTTTAGTGTTCTTCTTAAAAGCCTAGTTTTTCTAGTGCAAGTTGCAGTTCTTGTGGAACAACCACCACTGCAATGACATTGCTGAGTGAAGAGTGGACTCTCTTGTCTTTTGCCTCAGGATTGAAGTAATCCCCACAGTACAAAGTTAAATTTTTCTCTTCTGAAGTGCTAGGATTCAATGTGTTACTCTGGAATGGATTACAACTTTCATAGAATTTAAATTGTTACATAAGCTTTTATTTCCTTCCTGTTGGCTTTGGTTCTGATTTGAAACTGAGCTTTATCCAAAAAAAAAAAAAAAAGAAGGAAAGAAACTGAACTTTATCTCATAGTTCTGTGCCCAGGTCACTGTCATGTGTGCATAGTATTCATGTTATAGTGATCTCACCATCTCACAGCTTTATGTTTCTGTTCACAGTAATTTTTTATAGTTCTCCTTTAGGACCTTCTTGTATGAGAAATGATGTCCATTCTTTCATTTGCTCCCAGAGCACCAGTATCACCAGTCTTTTTTTATGCAAACTCACAGTTCTTTCCATTTTATCCAAGATACCTTTAAGCTTCTGTCTCCTTTATTTCTTAATTCCATCCCCATTTGATGACCATAGTTATTTTCCACAGAGATTTCCAAATATAGGTGTTAACTAAAGATTTCTAAAAGACTCTAACTTACAGTTGTAATATCTGTAACACCTGGTAGATATTAGCTCTCCCCTAGTGGATAGTGGAGCTCTGGTTGGACTGTGGTCTTGTATAATGTATGATATGTTTTGCTTGTTGTAGAATTCCCATGATGTTAGGTAGATACTGCTTTCTAAGCTTGTTGGACAAAAGTGCAACAAATATTAAAGCTTTTCCAATCACCTTTATTCACTACCTAACTTGGCATGGTCAGTGGAACAGATTATGGTATTTAAAATAAGCTACTCAACTTCTCTCTTATAGAATTCATGTATTTTACAGGCTACTCATTGTTGAAATAGTAATGGCTTCTTGTTCTAGTCCTCTGATTAGTGACCAGTCACTATAGAATGTGTTCCTTCCATAGATGCTTAATCATTCTTTGAAGTACTCTGGAGGGTAGTGAAGGGAGGAGTAACATGGGCTAGGAACTCTGATGTTTATTCAGTCAGATTAATTCTTTAGATCTTAGGCCAGATAGTTAATGCATGGAAAGTTTCTATAATTCTGATTTGTTCTTATATCATCCAAATTGGTTGAAAATGTTTTACATTAAAATCTATAATCCTTACTCAGCTGAGAGTATTTGTCAGTTTCACCCTTTGGTACAAATAATAGCCCCATGCTAACCATAAACATACTAAATATAAACAATGTTTTGCCTTGTTTTTATTTTTATCAAAGAAGAGATTTATCACTTTTTCTTTTTAGAGGTAAAATGAGAAACAGTAATCTGATTTATATGATCATTTTTGTCCCTATCAGGTTTTCCCATATCAAGCATTGTTGATTCCCAACCCACCCCCCCTTTGGAAGTGGTATTAGGAAGCTGAGTGATTATGATTGTGTCTCCTGAAACTTTTAATTATGGTCTGGCATTTAAATATGGTTAATTAGATAGCAGATTTATATCAAATTAATTCTTACATACTTTCTTAACCCAAATTTATGTTTGACCAAATGAATAGCAACAAATTTACCAAGATTTATCAAAAGCAAAAGCAAACCATTTAAACTATAAAAAGTTGGTGAGTAATTGACTAATAGAATAAGACTTGTATATATACTTTAAATGCAGTAGTGTTAAAAAACATTTGTACTTATAATTTTCATGCAAGGAATGTAATTTGCCAGATATTTGAAGAAATCAGTAAGTTGAAGTATACCTTTGGTGGCTAAAGACTGGCATGAGTCCATTCATTCATGCTCCTGACTGCATTAGAAGTTAGAACAATAAAATTGAGGAGAACTAACTGGCTTATAGAGGATTTGAACTCATGGCCCTACCTCACGCTTTAACACTGAAAATCATAAGCCTCTTAATTTTAGGAGTCAAGTCAGAATAGTTATTACAAGTAGAAGGGCAATTAGTTATAGATAAGAGTGATGCTTTAATTAGTTTATAAATTTAATTTTGGGAGCACAGAGCTGGAAATTTTAGTATTTACTGTATTTCCTCTTGTTTTTAAACCTAATTTTTCTTTGTGGAAAGAGTGGAGGGTATTCCTTTTTAAGGAATATGCTTTTAAAATTAAAGTACATGTTTTTAAGCACATTAATTGTTGGAGTACATTTCTTAGAGTGTGTTTAATTTCAAAGAGCTATTTTTATTTTGCTCATGTGCTATATATTATTCAAACTCCAAAGGGACCAAAATGTTGGTGATATATCTGAATGGTTTCTTTGTGTTGTATTTGAAGTACATTTGGAAATTTGATGTTTATAGGTGAAATCTTTTAATTTTTATATGTGTTATTTATATCCATTGACTATAGGAATAAGTAAGAACCTCAAAAATTTGTTTTCACTGCTTCTAAGTACATAAGCACCCTTATTTGTTCTAAAATTACATTTATTTCTGATAATAATTTTCTCATATTGTATTTCAATTTTAGGCTAAAAATCTTATAGAGAGATTTTTTAATCAACAAGTAGAAGTTCTAGGCAGACGTGCAGAGCCATTGCCTGAAATATACTATATTGAAGGTACTCTCCAAATGGTTTGGATTAATCGCTGCTTTCCAGGGTATGGAATGAATACCCTGAAACATCCAAAATGTCCTGAATGCTGTGGTATGTAATGAACTGTAATTTCATGGTTTATATTTATGAAAACTCACTTCTTTTCATGATGCCTAAGTGAATGCCTATTATTTATTTTTACTGTCATTTAGATATATCTCTAGCTTATTTGAAGCAGTGTTTGAAAAGACTATGTGAATTTGAAGATCTATAAGGAAAAAAGCTGGCTTTATTTCGGCCTTTGTACTAATATTACAGTAAAGGGATGGTAGCATTAGCCAGTTGTCTGGGAGGAAGTTCAAAGAATAGGTGTGTCACTTAGAGCTAATTACCCTAGCAGGAGCCTAATGATATTATTGTTTAGAATCAGTTATTGATGAGTTTACATTTGCATAGTCCTAGAGGAGGTATATTTTTACCTTTTTATAAATTAAGCACAGGAATTGTTTTATTACCGGTTGTTTTTTCTGACTTTTGACCCTAGCTCTAAGGAGTGTGAGCACTCTCTGGCTTTCATTTGTCTTTTCTTATTATAGAAGAGAGTTCTACAGAGGCTGTTTAGGATGAGTTAATTCATGGATTCAGTGTCTTTGAATTTCTATTTTCAAAAGTTGAATGAGGCAAATAATCTTCAGTTTTATTTTATTTTTTTATTGTGTTCAGTTTGTAGTGTTCAGTGATTCATTAGTTGCATATAACAGCCAGTGCTCATCACCACATGTGCCCTCCTTCATACCCATCACCTGGCTACCCCATCCCCTCAACCATCATCCCCTCTAAATCTTCAGTTTTAAAAGGCTTTCTAATATCAATGTCAATAAATTAGTACCATTGTCATTCACTCTTCTTTGATTGTTCCTTTCCCCTCTCTTTCTACAATCTTAAGTTAGGTCAAAATCCTTTTCATATAATAGAGCACTAAATATTCTTTTTGCTTTGCTATATTTAATTGGCTAGATTTTACTTTTAGGTTTTTTCTCTGATTTAGCTTTTGTTAAAGGATATGAAATTTGACAAAAACGTACTTGAAAACTTATCTTAGGAAATATGACACAGATGTAACAAAACACATATGCTAACTTTGACTATTTTCATGATCTGTGATTATGTATATCACTTCAAAGCACAGATAATGATGAAGAAAGGAAAACCAAACAGTGAACCAGAACTTGGTAGTTTAGCTGTCTATTAAATGAATTTATATTTTCACTTAATAAAGACCTAAGATAAACTAAAAAGTTAAAATATTTGTATCTCATTAATTCCAAGAATTTTGAAATAGTTAAGCATAGCTCTTTCAAATAAAATAACAGGATTCTCTGAGAAGAACAAAAATTTCACTATTAAATTTTTTTTGCATTTATAAAATTTTGGAGAATAATACAGTTACCAGATTCTCTCGTTTTACCATGTAATTATAACATTCGGTTTGCTATGCACTGTATTGTTTGATGAAGTTATTAATCATTTATCTTACGCCTGACGACAGAGCCCATGGGGAGTGTGTAATGAAACTTACAAGTCTCAAAAATATATATTTTTTTAATATTTTATTTATTTATTAGAGAGAGAGAGAGAGCAGAGTGAGCACAGGCAGACAGAGAGGCAGGCAGAGGCAGAGGGAGGAGCAGGCTCCCTGCCAAGCAAGGAGCCCGATGTGGGACTTGATCCCAGGATGCTGGGATCATGACCTGAGCCGAAGGCAGCTGCTTAACCAACTGAGCCACCCAGGCATCCCTCAAAAATATTTTCTGCCTACTATTTTGTTCTCCCAGAAGCATGGCCTCTGCCCACCTCTGTCTGTTTAGAGACAGGAGAGATGCATCCTTGGAACAGTTAAGGAACAAGAGGTCTGTTAATCCGCAGGGAAGAGAGTGAAAAGGAGGTGATATTAAGGAAACTGAGTTACAGATGGCCTGGGTCATAGGGGGTGTGGTTGAGATACTGCTTTGAGATGCTGTTGGACTTGAGGTTGTCTTTGAAGATGCAGGGGTAGCATTTACTTTCCAGGGTAGGGTCTGAAGGAGTGTCAGGTTTCTGGGAGAGTTTTGCATAACCTGGGCTAGAGGAGGAGTATTAGAAGAGCTGCCGGCTTAGTGGAGTTTAGAGAGCAAAGTGGAATAGCTAAACATTGTGGCAGCAGGAGTCACATCTTTTGAGTAGAGGACAGAAATAAATTTATGTTTTGAATTTTATGGGATCATTATCATTGCTCAGTATACTTATTAACTAGAGATTTGCTAAATTTCATCTCATGCCATCATATGGTAAATATTTTAATTTAGAATTATCTTTGTGTTGTTATTGTCTGTTAGACGAATGAAGCGAGACTGAGCTTGCTTTTTGAACAGAAATCAGTTAAGTCTAACGTGACCATCATATATAGTGGTTTTTGTCTATATTACAGGAGGCCATCACTCAATTTTTAGAGAACACATGCTACCCAAAAAAACATTTAAATCATTCTTTGAACTGGAAGGCAGTATAAAATATTTGCCACTGGTTACAGGACAAAATTAACATATTAAATGAACTTCTTTTGAGTATAAATGGACTACTAGAAAGAAGCAAATAAAACCTAGGAGATACTTTGTAAAACACTTATTCCCAAAATGAAAACACCATGAGTTTATGTTTAACAAAGGAGATTGATTGGGACAGGAATGTTCATTATGTGAGAGAAGGTTATTTACTTTCTCAGAAGTAGGTGAAGTGAGCAATGGTGTCTTTTGGATGTCTTACCTCACTCAAGTAATTTTACTTGTCGATGACAGATAAAGGTTACTTACTTATAAACTAGTGGAGCCTTAACATTTCTACCTGTGTTCTTCCTCATTTCTAATTTGTCTAACATTTTAAATTAACTTTCACAGTAAAATACTTCTTTGATTTCACATTTAGCATTGCTTATTATTTGCATGATTTTGTCAATCATTTTGGCACTGAAAGAGAAGATTCTAATTAAATTGTGAATCATAGATGTCTCTTAATTTCATGAATTGTATCCTAAACATAATACAAAACCAGAGATCAGCTAGAGTATTATACTGTTTTCTGATAGAATTTTTTTTTAAAACATAAGATTCTGAAATATTTTCTGGTGATTTCTATAGTTTCTATATAACTCTGTATATCTTGTTTTTTATCTTTATTTTATTCTTATCACCTCAAAAAAAAAACCCACCTGTATGTTAAATAACATTTTTGACATAATACCACACTTCACCTTCTTTTTCTTCCTCTTTAAATTATTGCAGTAGTTTTAAAACTCTAATATGTACCAAAAGTACCCAAAGTTTTTTGTCAAAAATAAATCAATGTATGGGAAGCAGACATCTACATCTGTAACAAGTTTTCTAGGTGGTTCTAACCCATGTGGAAGTTAGAGATTCCTGAGTGTTACTGTGGGCATGGCAATAGCTGACAAAGTGCTTTCCAGTTAGTGTTGGTATGGTAATACCTCCGGGAAGTGCTTGAATAGTAGCATTGGTAAGGCAGTACCTACATAAGACAACTTCCCTTCTACTAGCGAAACATTATTTTTTATGGATTGTTGAGGATTGAATGTATAGTTTAGTAATAGTTTATGCAATGTTGTTAATTTCTGTTGCTTTCTTTATACATAAGATTTGCTGTTGTACATTCAAATTTTGGGAATCCCAGGAAGACTCAAGCAAGGAGCTCTTTGATAGTAGTATAGTGTCTGTGTGAGTGGTCAGAAATAACTAGGTTACAGGTTAGAGTATTTAAACATCTTGAGATGATTTTGTTAATAAAGTGATTTTAGTAATAAAGTCCTTGTGTACGTTAATTATGCAGTGAAAGTGAATTGTTTAATAGATATAGTTGCTTTTAAAGGAGCTCTTAGACTCTGAAATTTATTCTGCTTAGACATGCAAACCCTCAATGTTTGTTTTAATTTTAAATCCAAAAACCAAGAAAAATAATGATTAAAAAGAAAAAACTGATGTTGAGAAAACACAATTGAAGGCAAGAATTTCACTGTATACACAGAGGGTGTTACAGGATGATAAAAGGATAAATCTACCAAAGGTGATAAAATAATACAATATTGTAAATTTGTGAATACTTAATAAATAACATATGTTTTAAATATATAAAACAAAAATTGTTGGAGAGTTAAAACTGGAATGCCAAGCCATATAGAAAAACTGTGAAATTGGACCCAGTTAAAAATCACCTCCAGATGTGTTATAGACATAAATACATAAAGAAAAACTGTAAATATTTTAGAATATAATATAGGAAAATATCACCATGTCTTTAGGATCAGAAAAACAATTTCTGAAAAAAGCACAAAAATCACTAATTTTAATAAAGAATGATAATTTTTCTACTGAATTAAGTACTTCTGTTTATCAAGACAGTGCAGAGAGAGAAAAGATAATCCACAGAATAAGAAAATTTGTAGTAGACATAACCAACAAAAGACTAGTAGTACCCAGAGCATATAAATAAAGAACCTGTAGAAAACATTTTTTTAAAAAAACCAAAACAACTTTTAAAAACGGGAAAAGATTTAAACAAGTGCACTTCACAAAAGAGTAATTCCAGATGATCAATGGATATGTGAAAATAGGTTCAAACTTTATGTAATTAGAAAAATGTGAATTAAAAACGGAATGAGATCCTACTGCACAGCTGTGAAATTGGCAGAAAGTAAACAGTTGTGACCAACTAGGTGTTGAAAAGGGTGCAGAGCCCCCAGGGAGCAGCCACACCCTGCCTTCCTGAATGGAGATCCTGCCACTTTGGAACACAGTTTGGCAGTGCAATAATGTGCAGTGCACGCACTGCGTGACTAGCATTCTGCTCTTAGGGAAAGGTATCTTTGTATATTACCTAATAGCTCCAAACCAGAGACAACCCAAATGTCCATTGATGGTAAAACATATGAAGAAACAGTAATCTGTTCATACAATGGAATGCGTTACAAGAGTGACAGTCAATGAGTGGGGATCACAAGCACCTGGATACATTTTATAAACATAGCTCCTGGGAAGGAAGCTGACCACAGAGTCTACAACTGAGGCATAGCTAACCACTGTTACAGAGATTTATTCGAGTGCTAAAACTGTCATGGAATCCAGGGGAGTGAGTGCCACACAGCAAGAGTGTTGACTTTCGGAGGGATGGAAGGGAATATGATTTGAGGGGGCACAGGAGGAATTTTGAGGAGATTCCAGTTTTCTGTGTTACAGCCTACACTGTTTCTAGAGAGGTTTTTATGCAAATATTTGTCATAGTGTACATTTATATCTTGTTTTTTCTCTCCATGGGTTATATTTCATTATAAAATGTGACAATAGTAAATTTTTCCCTTAAGCTTGAACACCATTGTTATAGGCTCTGTGAAGAAAAAAAAATTTACAAGGAGCCTTTTTCTCTAATGATTCAAATTTATCATTTCTGTGTAGTGTCACTTGATCTTTGTCTTCATAAATTTATAATTTTAATAGAGCTATTAATGATGGTTCAGTGGGAATAATGAAATTATTATGAATTATTTTCTATTAACCATTAATTTATAGTTCTGTATTACTCTGCTGTCTTCATACTAGTTTTATTTATTTAAAATAGCTAACAATTAAATTGTTTTACCATTTTGTTTATGTTGACCTTAGATTATTTCCTGTTTTTACTACTATATTAAAGGTGATTTACAATTACACTTAATCAACTTTTATTTTTTCAGTTTTCCTTATATAAATTTACAGAAATGTGAGCACTACTTTTGAAAAAGTGAGCATTTTGACATGGATATTTTTTGGTGTGTTATTTTATTTCAGATTAAAGTTTTTACCCTATCTTAACCTCTCTCACAATAGAGGTATAATTACAGACTTGTTGGAACTTCTTTATTGGACTTGGAGCATCACTTCCCAAATAGTAAAAGGCATACTTTTAAGGGCCAAGTAAAGTAAAGCCTGTGTTACTCATGTCACTGCATGCTCCGGGGGCACACACCCTCCCACTCTAGGCTCGTGAACTAGACAACATTCCACGTGGTTTTCCTCCCTTTTCCTTCCTTTCTTTCTCCCTCACTGCCCCCCCACAGTTAAATTATCTTTTGTGTCTTTCTCCCAAATTTATGTCTTTGTCTCTATTGCTATTATACTCATCTACTTTGAATTCCATTTTCTGTGTGTGCCTGGGACAATCATGTTCTCCTCCTAACCTCCATCCCTCTTCTCTTCAGTCCACACCTCACATTGCTCTCACTTGTACTTCTAAATTCCACACATAATTCCTTCATTTCTTCGCTTCCAAACCTGCAGTAGTAAAACCCTGGCTTCAGAGCATAACTTGCTATACCGATGAGCCAATTCCTACTTATCTTTCAGCAACTCATAAATACCTTTATTACAATAATGGCATCATTTTATGCTTTATCCAACCAGAAATGTGTTAGAATCCAGTAATATGTATATGGTACTTATTATTCCTAAGTGTAAGGCCCTAGGGATACGTTGATGAATGACCTAAAAAGTTACTTCCTTGATGTTTAAATTCATCAGTTCAAACAACTCATAAACAGAGAAGTGAATAAAATCATTGCGTATGGTAATAGGCCCAGTAAAAAACATTCAACAAGGTGATGTGATATACTGTAGTGTATCAGTTGGGTTCAAACATAAAAAAGATGCCTAATCACTAGTATTTTGAATAGCATTTAATGAAAAGTGCCATTGTTAGAGGTTTGGGCAGAGTAAAGGGGGACAGTAAGGTATGTTGAGGCACCTAGGACTGCAACACCTTGAAGCATTTTCCATCCTAGCTTTGAAGGATAAAGAGGAGGAAGGAAGATGCAGAAACTTATAAAGGCTGGTGCTGGAGAGATGGGCTGCCTGGTGCAGGCTATGGGCATATGATGAGGCAGTCACTCCAGAGAACCCACAGCTAGCAGGAGGGGAACACATGCCCTGCACTGCAGTCCTCTAATGGAGCCTCTCTGGCCAGATACAAAGGGAAGGGACCTGTGTGATGGAGTCTGTTGATGTCAGTTCTAAGAGAAGGGTGGGAAATGCACCAGGCTGTGGGTTCAAATGAGACTGACCATCAGGGAGAGTAAGTAGGGTTTGGACAGAGGACTGAAAGTTAATTAGATTTCAGGGAAGGCTTCACTCAAAAAGTGACTCTTGAGTTCAACCCTGTGTGATAAGAAGCAGATCATGCAGAGATCTGTGAACTGAGTTTTCCTGGCAGAGAGAAGACACATACACAGGCCAGATTTAGCATGTCATGCTTAATAAGGCACAATTGGCCATGGCCATAGAGAATGTGATAGGTTTAGTGTGTTTAAGAGGCACAAGAAAAAAAAATATGTATGGATTGTAAAAGCTTGAGGAAGATGGGAGGAATGAAGTGTGACTCTTATGTTTAAGCTTAAGTAGGTGGTATACCATCTCTCAGTTGGATTGTTTTGCATTATGTAAAGTAGTATTGTATTATGTAAAGCAGTCTGATTTTATTTCACAGAATGCCCAATTACTCAGGCCCATTTGTTGAGAAGTTCATGCTTTGCTCTGTGCTCACTTGTATTTGTATAGGTAGATGTGTTTCTGAGCACTTCTTGTTTTGTTAGAATACTTATCGATCTCTTCACCAATTAGTATAACTTCATGAGTTTTGATCTCTGATAAGGCAGGTCCTTGTGCATTATGAGGCCATTGCCTCTCCATTTAAATATTTCAGTCAGTTTGTCAAGTTCTACAAAATTGGCTATTAGATTTTGATCGTGACTTCACTGAATCTATAAATCTATTTGGGGAGAATAGCCACCCTACTGATTTTGTATTTTCCAATTAATTAATGTGTGTGTGTGCATACGTGTGTGCTTATGGGTATGTGTTTGTGCATCTTCATTTAAAAATATTCCTTTACATCTTTATTTAAATGTGTCCCCATTGTTCTCGGAGGTCTTACAAATATTTTACTTCTTTTTATATCTAGGTGCTTGATATCAAGTTTTAGAATCAAGTTCTAAAAGTTTTAGAACTTTTTATTTTGCTGTAATAGTAGGCTTCAGGAAAGTTAGAAAAATATACAAAGCTTTTTGGGATACCTTTCACCAAACTTATTGATGTAGACAATATTTGTATCCCCCCAAACTTCATAGGCTGAAACCTAATCTCCAGTGTAGTGGTGTATGGTGGTAGGGCTTCTGGAAATTGACTTCCATAGATGATGTAAGGTGAGGGTCCAGTGTTACTCACTTGCATATGGCCATTCAGTTTCCCAGAACCATTTGTTAAAAAGACTGTACTTTACCCATGGAATGAACTTGGCTTTCTTGTTAAACATCAGTTGACCATGTATGGAAGGGTTTATTTCTGGGATTACTCTTCTGTTCCATTGGTCTGTATGCCTATGTTTATGCCACACTGTTTTGGTAACTATAGCTTGATGATAAGGTATATTTTTTATTTGTTTCTGTTTATTTTTGTTTTTTTAAAGAGAGATCAAGCAGGGAGAGGGGCTAAGGGAGAGAATACCAAGCGGGCTCCACACCCAGTACAGAGCCCAGTGTGAAATCCAACAAGAGTCCTAGGACTCTTGAGATCATGACCCAAACATAAATCAGGAGTCAGACACTTAACCAAATGAACCACCCAGACGCTCCAGCTTTGTAATAAGTTTCGAAATCAGGAAATGTGATTCTTCCAATTTCCTCTTTCTTTTTCAAAATTTTCTAGTTACTTGTAGATACTTGAGTTTCTGTATGGATTTTAGGATGGTGTTTTGTTTTGTTCTGGAAAAAAAAAAAGCAAACCCACACAATTGGGGTTTTATTTGATAGGGATTGCATTGAATCTATAGATTTCTTTGAGTAGTATTAGAATATTAACCTTAATGATATTAAGTCATCTAATCTAATAATACAGCTGTCTTTCCAATAGTTTTTGTTTTCTTTAATTTCTTTCAACAGTGTTCTGTAGTTGTCAGTGTATAGGTCTTTTACCTCCTTGCTTAAATCTGTTTCTGAACATTTTATTCTTTTTGATGCTATTATAAATGATTTTTAAAATTTCCTCTTGAATTGTTCATTGTTGATTTTAGAAATGAGTGTATCGACTTAATATCGTGCAACTTTGCTGGTTTTGTTTATTAGACTCATAGGGTTTTTTTTTTTTAATTAATTTATTTGACAGACAGAGATCACAAGTAGGCAGAGAGGCAGGCAGAGAGAGAGGAGGAAGCAGGTTGTCCGTAGAGCAGCGAGCCCAATGCGGGGCTCGATCCCACGACTCTGGGACCATGACCTGAGCCGAAGTCAGCGGCTTTAACCCACTGAGCCACCCAGGTGCCCCTCATAGGGGCTTTTTTTAGTCATAATAAGATCATATCTATGAACATAAATAATTTTGTTTTTCACTTTCAGTTATATTCCATTTTTTTTTCTTTTTCCTACCAGGTTACTGTGTCTAGAACTTCCAGTATGTTGAGTATGAATGGCAAATGTAGACATCTGTGTTGATTTTGATCTTGGGGATGAAACTTCAGTCTTTCATTGTTGAATAATATGATATTAGCTGTGTGTCTTTCATGTATGGCTTTCAACATGTTTAGGAACTTTTCTTCGATTCATAGTTGATTATTTTTGTCATGAATGAGTGTTGACATTGGGAAGATGTTTTTCTGTGTCTGTTAAGATGAGCATGTGTTATGTTTTTTTCTCTCTTTATTCTGTTAATTTGGTGTATTACATTGATCAAATTTTCATATGTTGAATCATTCTTACATTCTGGGAATAAAATGCACTTGGTCATAGTATATAGTCCTTAAATATGTTGCTGAATT
The DNA here is from genome assembly GCA_003697995.1 of Taxidea taxus jeffersonii. Lineage (NCBI taxonomy): Eukaryota > Metazoa > Chordata > Mammalia > Carnivora > Mustelidae > Taxidea > Taxidea taxus. Next base: position 34,822 of record RCUC01146056.1, on the reverse strand, counting down.
TGGTTCCTTATATTTTGTTGAGTATTTTTACATCTGTATTCATAAGGGATATTGGACTGTATTTTTTTTGTACTGTCTGACTTTGATATCAGGGTAATGCTAGTCTCTAGGGGGTTTTCCTTCATCTGCAAACTTCTGGATGAGTTTCAAAAAAGAACAGGTGTTACTTCTTGTAAACTTTAGTAGATTTCACCAGGGAAGCTGTGTGATCCTGGGCTATCCCTTATGGGCAGTTTCTGATTACTGATCTAACATCTTACCAGTTATAGATCTATTCAGATGTTTTATTTATTTAAGTGTCATTTTTAGTGGATCATGTGTTTCTAGAAATTTGCCCATTTCATCTAGGTTATTGAATTTGTTGCTGTACAGTTATTCATAATATAATTTATATAACATGTAAAATCAGTAGTAATGTTCCTACATTCACTGGTATTGTGATTTTAGTGTCTTGAGTCATTTCTTATTTAATCTTAGTCTACCTGAAGTGGTCAATTTTGTGGATCTTTTCAAAAGAACCAACTTTGGGTTTTGTTGATTTTTCCATATTGTATATATTGTATGTAGTATATACATAATATATGTATTAACCTCACCTTTAAGCTTTATTATTTCCTTCATTCTGCTGGCTTTCTGCTCAGTTTGTTCCACTTTTCCTAATTCCTTAAGTTAGTTTATTAATTTGAGATCTTGCTTCTTTTTTGTTGTATGTGTTGGGGGATATAAACTCTTAGTACATATTTTCCTGCATCCCATAAGTTTTGGTGTATTGTGTTTTCAATTTTATTTCTCTCATAGTATTTATTTCCTTTGTGTTTATTAATCAGTACATTGATTGTTTAAGAATATATTGTTTGAAGGGGCCTGATGGCTCAGTGGGTTAAAGCCTCTGCCCTTGGCTCAGGTCATGATCCCAGCGTCCTGGGATCAAGCCCTGCCTCTGGCTCTCTGCTCAGCAGGGAGCCTGCTTCCCTTCCTCTCTCTCTGCCTGACTCTCTGCCTACTTGTGATCTCTGTCTGTCAAATAAGTAAATAAAATCTTAAAAAAAAAAAAAGAATATATTGTTTGATTTCCAAATATTTGTGATTTTTCCAGTGTTCTTTATTTATTCATTTCTAGCTTTATTTTGTTGGGATCAGAAAAGATACTTCATTGGTTTCAATCTTTTAAAATGTATTAAGACTTCTTTTTTTGTCACCCAACATATGGTCTGTCCTGGAGAATGTCCCATATGCCTTTGATAAAGATGTGTATTTAGCTATTCTAGTGAAGGCTTCTTTGTATGTCTCTTAAGTCCTGTTGGTTTATAGTTTTATTCAAGCCCTGTATTGATCTTTTGTTTGGTTTTTACTATTAAAAGTGGGATTTTCAAGTCACTATTTTGAATAACTCTTTTTCCCTTCAATTCTATTATTTTGCTTTATATATTTTTGGACTCTATTGTTAGGTGCAGTGCATATATGTTTATAATTATTGTGTCTTCATGATGAACTGAATTGTCCTTCATCAATATGTAATGACTCATCCTTTTATTTTATAACAGTTTTTGTCTGAAAGTCCATTTTGTCTGATATTAGGATATCCACCCCAACTTTCTTTTGGTTCTTATCTGCATGTTGTAACTTTTTCTGTTTTTTCTTTACTTTTAGCCAATCTGCATCTTAGGTCCATTTGGGTCTCTCATGGTTAACTGTAGTCACATCATTTTTTATTATCTGCTCTGTGGTGTCTATCTTTTGATTAAAGAGGTTAATCCACTTATATTTAAAGTTATTACTTTTAAGAAAGGACTTCATTTTTTTTTATTATTTGCTTTCTGTATTTCTTAAAACTTTTTTGTTCCTTTTTTCTTCCATTCATACCTTCTCTTCTATTTAGTTGATTTATTATAGTGACACTTTTTGATTACCTTCTTATTTCCTTTGTTTGTATAGCAAAACTATTTTCTCTGTGGTTATAATGGGGATGACATATGACAACTTAACTGTCTAACAGTGTAATGTTAACTGATACAAACTTAAATTTATTCAAATATAAAAGCTCTACACCCCCTTTAAATTATTTCTTTCCCAAATTATATCTTTAATATTGTGTGCCCCAAAACAGAAATTATAATTATTTTTATGCATTTGTCTCCTAAATCCTTTGGAAAATAAAAAAGTGGTTAAAAATCTAAATAATAATATTAATACCTATATGTATACTCCTAATGTATTTACCTTACCAAAGGTCTTTAATAGTCACCTGGCTTTGAGTGACTGTCTAGCATTCTTTAATTTCTACTGGGAGGACTTCCTTTTACATTTATTTTAGGGCAGGTATAGTGATCTTAAACTCCCTAGGCTTTTCTTTATCTGGGAACAGCTTAATTTCTCCCAGAGTTTTGAAGGGCATTATTACCAGGTATAGCATTTTTAGGTGATATTTTTGTTTTCTTCAGCGCTTTAACTATATAATGCCCCTTTCTTCTGGCCTGCAAGGTTTCTGCTGAGAAATCAGCTGATAGTCATATGTAGGATCTCGTGTACATGACAAGATGGGGCATCTGGGTGGCTCAGTTAGTTACCAAGCATCTGCCTTCAGCTCAGGTCATGATCTCAGGGTCCTGGGATTAAGTCCCTCATCAGGCTCCCTGCTCAGCACAGTCTGCTTCTTCCTCTCCCCCTGCTCGTTCTTTCTTTCACTCACTGTCTGTCTCAAATAAATAAATAAAATCTTTAAAAAAATATGTATTTCTCCCTCATTGGATAGACTGTTCTTCTGTAAATATCGAATAGGTCAGTTTGGTTGTTGGTGTTATTTCAATTTCCTATATACTTACTGATTTTCTGTCTATTATATTAATTATTTCAAGAGGGGTATTTACCTTTCATACGAAAGTGAATGAATTATGTATTTCTTTTTATAGTCCTTTCAGTGTTTTGTTGTTGTTGTTGTTTTTTCTCACTTGGAAGTTCTGCCATTTGGTGCATAAATGGTTAAGGGTATTATATCCTCCTGTTTATGTTAACACCCTTATCATTATAAAATAATTCCTTATAATGGTCTTTCCTCTGACTGGTAGTTTGCTTAATGTTCACATTGCCAAGTAAGTAATAAAGATTTCTTTTTGTTAATGTTAATAGGTTTTATCAGTCAAGCTTACACCGGAGAAATAGAATCAGTAAAATATATACCATATATTTAGAAATTTATCGTAAGAAATTGGCTTATGTGATTTTGATAGCTAGCTAAACAATTTCAAAGTCCATAGGTTGGGCCTGCTTGAAAGGGGGGCCTCAGTTCTGCTCCTAGGCCTTTTAACTGAGTAGATCAGTCCCATCAGGGTATCACCTTTGATAAAGTCAACTGATTATAAATGTTAACCACATCTACACAATACCTTCACAGCAATGCTGAGATTAGCATTTGACTGAATAACTAGCAAGTATTACTTAGCCAAGTTGATACATAAAACTGACCTGTACCCATGCTATGCTATATTGTTTACATTTCCTTACTTTAAAATTTGTTTTTGTATTTAAGATGTATTTAGTTTGGCAACATACAATTTGATTCTGCTTTTTAAAAAAAAATCTAATCTGACAATATCTATTTTTTAATTGGGATCTTTAAACCCAATTTAATGTGCCAGTTGATATTGTTAGGTTTAAGTGTATCATCTCACTGTTTTCTATTTCCTATCTTATTTTTCCCTTTTTTCTCTAGTTTCCTTCATTTGACTAAATCAACTGAATATAGTTTATGATTACATTAATCTTGCTGTTCACTTATTAAGTACAAGTCTGTGTTTTTATTTTAGTGGTTGCTTTAGGCTTGTAGTGTATACCATTAATTTATTGCATTACACCTTTAATACTATACCATTTCACATAAGCTGTAAGCATCTTACATAGTTTACTTCTGTTTTCTTCTCTTGATCTTTGAGCTACTCTTGATAGCCATTTTAGGTTTGTTTTTTTCTTTTTTAAGAGGTTGATTTATTTATTTTAGAGTACGTGCATGTGCGTGCACAAGAGCATGTGCACAAGCGTGCAGGGTAGAGGGAGAGGGAAAGAGAGAGAGTCCTGAGCAGACTCCCTGCTGACCATGGGACCTGATGCGGGGCTCGATCTCCTGACTCTGAGATAATGACCTAAGCCAAAATCAGGAGTTGGATGCTTAAATGATTGAGCCAGCCAGGGCCCCAACAATCCATTTTAGTTTTATGTATATCACAAATCTCATACCACATTGCTAATTATTTTTATTAGCTGATTATCTTTAATGGGGATGTAAATAATAATAAAATCTCATGTATTTATCCATGTAACTACCATTTCCAGTGGTGTTCATTCTTTGCATAGACACATGTCCACCTGTAGTTGTTTTCCAGTGGCCTGAAGGATTTTATTTATTCTGGTGTGACTCTGCTACTGAAAGCACTTCCTCTTCTTAATTTCTGAAATGAAAATTTCTTCTTTGAGCTATTTTGTTTACTGGATACAGAAATCTAGGTTGACAGGTTTTTGGTTCTTTATACATTTTCCAGTGTTTCCCCTATGTTGTAACTTGAATTGCTTCCAGTGGGAAGTCTGCTGTCATCTCTGTTTTTCAGAGTATCCTTTGAAGAGTTTCTCTTTATCCCTGCTTGTGAGGAACATACATATCATAGACCTCAGTGCATTTTTCTTCATGATTTTTGTGCAGGGAGTCTGGCTTTGAGTATGTTGGATCTGTGGACGCTTGGTTCTCTTCAAATTCAGAGAATTGTTCGGCTGTATTTATTCAAATACTTTTTATTAACCCCTTCTCTTTTAGAGATTCCAGTTAAAAGCCTGTGAACTTGACTGACATTTTCTCACAGTTTTTTTTTATCTTAAAGTCAAATAATTAACATATAGCGTATCATTATTTTCAGATGTAGAGTTCAGTTATTCATCAGTTGCACACAACACCCAGTGCTCATTACATCATGTGCCTTCCTTAATGTCCATCACCCAGTTACCCCATCCTCCCCACCCACTCCCCTCTAGCAGACCTCAGTTTGTTTCCTAGAGTTAAGAGTTGTTGGGTTTGATACGGCAAACCCCAAGACGGCGGATGAAAAGATGACTGCAGATACCTGAGTAGGAGAAAGGAGAGGCCTGGGGACTAGACGCTCTAGCAGAGAAAGGCCCTGTGCCAAGCTTTATCTCCACTTTTTTGGGGGTCTTAGCAATACATCAGACGCAAGTGCAAAGCGAGGGGGCAAGGGTAACTTTAATGGTTGGGATATTGGGATAATAATACATGGGGCAGCATGTGGTAAGAGCGTGAAGGCAAGGAGTCCGTGAAGTACATGACCACAGGTGCCTGTTTTTCTTCAGCATTTAAACATTGACTCCCTAGATGAGAACCTCGAGCCGCAGTAAGAATCTGGCCATTTTCAACCAAGAAACTGCAAAGGAGGCCCAGTGTTCTGGGCATTGAAATCCTTCGCTTTTCAATTAGTATCATTTAGGGAGGCACATACAAATCCGATTTTGTCGATCCAGGCACTGAATTCCCAAAAAGGGTTTCTTCTTTTTTTTTTTTTAAGATTTTATTTTTATTTATTTCAGAGAGAGAGCATGAGAGGGGAGAAGCAGACTCCTCATGGAGCTGGGAGCCTGATGCGGAACTCGATCCCAGGACTCTGGGATCATAACCTGAGCTGAAGAAAGTTGTTTAACCAACTGAGCCACCCAGGAACCCCCCAAAAAGGGTTTCTTTTGGTTTGACTCACTCTCTGATTTTGTCTTATTTTATTATCCCCCATCTTCCTATATGATCCCGTTTTGTTTCTTTAATTCCACATAGGAATGAAACCATCTGATAATTGTCTTTCTCTGACTGACTTACTTCACTTAGCATAATATCCTCCAGTTCTATCCATGTCACTGCAAATGCTAAGAGTTCATTTTTGCTGATGGCTGAGCAATATTCCTATGTGGGTGTGTTTGTGTATGTATGTGTGTATATACCACATCTTCTTTATCCGTTCATCTGTCAGTGGACATTTCAGCTTTTCCCATAGTTTGGCTATTGTGGACATTGCTGCTTTGAACATTGGGGTGCGTGTCCCCCTTCTTTTCACATATCTGTATTTTGGGGGTTAATACCTAGTAGTGCAATTGCTGGGTCATAAAATAGCTTTATTTTCAACTTTTTGAGGAACCTTCCTGCTGTTTTTGGAATGGTTGTACCAACGTGAATCCCACCAGTGGTGTAAGAGTGTTCCCTTCCTCCACATCCTCTCCAACATCTGTCATTTCCTGAGGGCTAAAAGCTCTTACAACATTTTGTTGACATCTTCATAGAGAAAGTTTTCTGTTTTATTTTGGAGTTCTTATTTGTCACCTCTTCACAATTACTCATCTTTTCTTTGGCAGTGTTTCATAGACTATTAAGCTTACCCCATGCACTTTTTCATCTCATGAATGAGAGGCATCTTATTACATCTTATTACATCTTAGTTTTGACCTCCAAAAATGCTTTTTATATCTTCCAAATATTAAGATTTGAACTTACTGGAATACTGTTATATTAATTGTTTTAATGTTGTTTTCTCTAGTTCTCACTCATTATTCAAAGGAGATGGCAATTTATTTTTCTTTTTATTATGAGTCATATTTTCTTGCCTCTCATATAGTTGATTTTTCACTGAATGCCAGACATTATGTGTGTCTTGTTGCTTGTTGAATATTTTTGTACTTCTGTATTGTGTGTGTGTGTGTGTGTGTGTGTGTGAATTTTGTCCGGGCACACACAGATAAGTTGTTTGGCAACAGTCTGAGCATTTCTGATCTTGCTTTTAAGGTTTATTAGGCTGAACCAGAGTTCAGTCTAGGATAATTATTCCCTGCTATTGCAATAATTTTCTCTGCCTCTCATTCATGAGGATTTGCGTACTGACTTATGGTAATATGCACTAAAACCAGCCCAGCATCAGCACTGGGGACTATTACATTATAGTATGGCAATGGAATTTGAAAGCTTATATCCTAAGAAGACAATGGAATGCTATGTGTTTTATGACTAGCCTCAGAAGTCACCTTGTGTCACTTTGCCATACTCACAAAGGTCTACTCAAGTTCAAAGGGAGGTGACACAGACTCTACTGCTCAATGAGGTCGCAATTTGAGAATGTTTAGTACGGGACATATTGTGTTTGCCACCTTTGGAAAAGTCCTTTGTATTTCTGTATACATTTTAGAATCAGCGTGGCCAATTTCTGTTTTCAGTAAGCCTGATAGAATGATGATTTGGAGAGAATGTGGCTTTGTATTCATGAGCTGTTTTATTTTTTCATTGTTGTTGCATTATAATTGATAAAATTGTATATAAGACATAAAGCTTGATATTTTGATATATGTATACATTGTGAAATAATTGCCACAAGCTAATTAACATATCCATCACCTCCCATTATCTCACATAGGTACCACTCATGTGTGTAGTGAGATCGCTTACTTTCTACCCCTTAAGTAAATTTCAAGTATGCAATATTATTTATTATAGTTACATTGCTATATTTTGATCTCTAGAAATTAATTCATCCTGTGTAACTGAAACTATAATATCTCCTCATTTCTCCCTCCTATCAGCCCCTGGCAACCACCTTTCTACCGTCGGCTCCTTTGAGTTTGACTGTTTTAGATAGTGCATGTAAGGGAAATCATGCAGTATTTGTCTTGCTGTGTCTGCTTTATTTCAGTTAGCTTAATGTCTTCCAGGTTCATCCATGTTGACACAAATGGCAGAATTTCCTTCTTTCTTAAGGCTGAATAATATTCCATTGTATATATAAATCACATTTTCTTTATTCATTTATTCATGGATGGGCATTTAGGTTATTTCCATATTTTGACTAAATATTTACAAACCATGTATCTCATAAGGGCTTAATCCCCAAAATATGTTAAGGAACCTCCTACAACTCAATAGCATAAAAATAACTAATCCAATTAAAAAACATGCAAATGACTGGAATAGACATTTCTCCAGAAGACATGCCAATGGCCAACAGGTATATGGAAAGGTACTCAAAATCACTAATCACCGGGGAAATGAAAATCAAAACCACAATGAGATATCATCATGTTATTATCAATAAGACAAGAAGATAAGAGATAAATGTTGGGGAGGATGTGAAAAAGAGATTCTTGCATACTCTTGGTGGGAATGTAAATTGCTATAGCTATTATAGAAACCACTGTGGAGGTATCTCTGTTTCTCTAGGGCTTCTTAAATTTCTCATCAGTATTTTGTCATTTTCGATTAGAATGCCTTACATATTTTTACTGTATTTTAAATTGGTTTTTTTAATTTAGTTTTCAATTGCTGATTGTTAAAAAACAAATACAAATTTATTTTGTATGTAGGATTTACTTCCTGTGATCTACTAAACTTAGTTATAGCAAATAGTTTGTAGACCCCTCTGATCTGATGTAAACAATCATATGGGTTAGCAAATAAAGTATTATTTATTCCTGCCAATCTTTGTACCCCCTATTTCTTCTTTCTTGTGGACGGGCCTTGAGTAAATATTTAATATAAATTATGAAAATAAATATGCTTATCTTGCTTCTAATCTTAGGAAGAAGACATGCAGTATTTCACCTTGAAGTATAATGCTAACTGTAGTGTTTGATTTTCATATGTTCTTTATCAGATTAAGAAATTCCTATTTATTGGGACACCTGGGTGGCTCAGTGGGTTAAGCCGCTGCCTTCGGCTCGGGTCGTGATCCCAGGGTCCTGGGATCGAGTCCCGCATGGGCTCCTTGCTCAGCGGGGAGCCTGCTTCTCTCTCCGCCTCTGCCTGCCTCTCTGCCTGCTTGTGTGCTCTCTCTCTCTCTCCTAAAAAATAAATAAATAAAATATTAAAAAGAAAAGAAATTCCTATTTATTATTAGTTTTTGAGCTGTTCTGTTATGGATGAGAGATGGATTTTATCAGCTGCTTTTCAACATTTATTAAAACAACAAAGTATATTTAATCTTTAAAAATATTTATTGAACTTTACATTCCTTGGACAAACTCCACTTCATCATTACATATTGTTGAATTTAATGTGCTAATATTTTAAGGAATTGTATGGTTATATTATACATTTTATTATAATTTCTTTCTCAGTTTTAGCAATCATGAATAGGCCAGACACTAAAAACACATTGGCAGTGTTCTTTCTTACTATGTATTCTGAAAAATCATATATATGATACATATGTATTATGTATATATGTGTATATATATGGTACTTATCTACATGTGTATATATGTATATATATATAAAGGAAAATACTATTAATAGATTGATAAAAAGGAAAATACTATTAATATGCATATTAATAGTTTTTTCCCTCAAGTATTTCACAGAATTTACCAATGAAACTATTTGGGCTAGGAGCTTTATTTGTGGGGAATATATATATTTATTTTGAGAGAGAGGATGCAATGAGTGGGTGGGAGGGGTAGAGGGAGAAAGGGATCTCAAACAGGCTCCACGCCCAGCATGGGGACTGATGCAGGATGCAGTCTCATGACCTGAGGTCATGGCCTGATCTCAGATCAAGAGTTGGACACTTAATCAACTGAGCCACCTGGGCGCCTCAGGAAAATATTTTTTAATCAACTTACTAAGGTGTCATAAATGCACACATTTTAATTTTAGCATAGACATTTTAATTGCACAGTTCAGTGAGTTCTGACATATGTACTCATTGATTTAACCAATACCACTATAAAGATACAGAAATTTCTTTTCCCCAGATTCTTCCCTTTCACCACTTCATAATCACTCACAACTACTTAATAAGTACAACTATTTATTCATTCAACTCGTCATAGGCATTTGGGTTGTTTCTAGTTTTGGCTATTGTGAATAAGCATGTATGAACATTTCTTTGTGAGTTTTTGTGTGGGGTTATATATTTTTTTCTCTTGGGTAAAATTACATGAGAGTTAAGGTGTAGTAGGGTAATGTGGTAAGGTACGTGTAACCTGTTAAGAAACTCCCATAGTTTATAGAGAATTGGTTGGATGATTTTCATCCATGGATGATCTCAGCAATGTATGAGATTTCCACTTGTTTCACATTCTTATAATCTTGATATTGTCCATGTTTTTATGTTTTATCCATCTCAATTAGAGTACAGTACTATCTCATTTGTAGTACAATTTACGTTACCATACAATAGGTGGTACCAAGTATCTTATGTTCTCTGTGAGCTCTCATACATACTCTTTTGTGAATTGTTGTTCAGATATTTTCCTCTACTCTTTTTATCAGGTTATTTCTCCTCTAAACATCGACTTATAAAGATTTATTTATATTTTGTGGAAATAAGTCCATGTGTATTCTCTGTCAACTTTCTGAATGGTATCTTTCAAATATCAGAAGTTCTAATTTTGATAAAACTGAGTTTCTCAATTTTTTTCTTAATGGCCCAAAGATACTGTATTTATCCAGGAAATTTCTGCTTATCCTAGATTCATAAAGCATTTTTCCTGTATTCTTCTAGAAATATTAACTTTGTCTAATGTGGTCTTGCTAAATACAGTTATTGTGCTGAGTTTTTTTTTCAATATTTGGGATTTTTTTCATACCTAATCATGTCACATAGGAATAATGACAGTCTCACTTTTTTGATTAGTTCCCATCCCTTTTGTTATTATTGCCCCATTAGTCTGGCTCCCATGTTCAGAAAAGGGCTCAGCAGAGTGGTGAGAGTTGGCATCTTTTTTCCTCTTTCCCTTGTCACAACCAATAGGCTTTCCCATTAGGTGTGATACTAGTTGGAGGCTTTTCAGAGGTATCATTGATTGAAGAAGGAGATTGTCTTCTATTCCCTATTTATTTTTATTCTTTGATTATGAATGAGATTGAATTTTCTCATTTTTTACACACTATTGAGATAATCATGTATTTTTTATCTGTTATATTTTATGATGCATTGATGGATACACAGATGTTGAACTGACCTTGTGTAAGCTAATGGAATATAAACTACATTTTATCACCATTTATAATTTCTATATGTCACTGGGTTTTATGTACTAACAGTTATGGATTTTTATATCTATTCCTGAGGGACTTCAGTCTATAGTTTTGAAAATATTTATAAAATTTTAGTATTAGGGCACTGTTGTTTAAAAATGAATTGCAGTCATTCCCTCTTCTTGTTTTTTTCTAAATAGTTTGTGTAAAATTTATATAATTTTCTCCTCAAGTGTTTAATTCTTTGTTGAAGCTATCTGTACCCACATGTTTATTTTTGTTTGTTTTTGCTTTTGGGGGAAAAGTGTATGTGGGGCAGAGATTTATTATGGCTGTTTGGAAATGAATCTCTTTTTTATAATGGTATATTTCAAATATCTAGAAATATAGAACATGATACTGTAAACAACTATGCACATATATCATTCCAGCGAATAAACAAGTATGTCATCTATTCAAAACATTTTATATTGGCACTTCGTTTTCTAAGATTTAAAGCAATTTAAATATGAAACAGCTGAAACCTCCTATAAATTAGGCTTCCACAATCCATTGTCTTTCCTTTCTGGTCAGATATATCTATTATCAGAGTTTGGTTATTTTTTATCCCAATTCAGGATGTTTGTCTTCTGACTTTTTTATTATAGTAATCAATAATGACAGATAGCATTGGTTTGCGTGAATACACATTGTCTTCCTTAACTTCTGTAATTTGCTTTGTTTGGGCTCAACATTGACTTAGGATTAACTTCTCATTTTAAAATTATACAGTTTAATGACTTGGACATGCATATATTCATGAAACTACCACCACAATCAAGAAAAGGGTCTTTGCCACAATACTGAATTTTGCTTAAGCCATTTTATGATTGATAATACTTCCACATCCATTCCCAAATACTTAATATGCTCTGTGTCACTATTTATTAGCCTGCATTTTTATAACTTCCTGTAAGTGGAGTCATGCAGTGTATAATGTTTGAATACTTTCACTCAGAAGAATGGTTTTGAGATTCACCAGTGTTATTGCATGTATTAATAGTTTGTTTTTTATTGCTGGGTAGTATCCCGTTGTATGGATATACCACATTCTGTTTATCCATTCACCTGATGATGGACATTTGGGTTGTTTCCAGTTTTAGGCCATTACAAATAAAGCTGCTATGAACATTCCTGTACAAGTCTTTGTGTGGACATATGTTTTCAGTTCTCCTGGGAAAATACCTATGACTGCGATTGCTGGGTCATACGGTAAGTGTATGTTTAACTTTATAAAAAAAAAAAGCCAAGTTATTTTCTTAAGGCTGTACAATTTCATGTTCTACCAGCAAAGTTGGGGAGTTCCAGTTATTTTATTCTAAATCCTTTCCAGAGCATAGTATGGTCACTCTTTTTAATTTAAGCACTTTTAGTGTGTGTGTGTATAGTGGTATCTCATTGTGGTTTTAATTTTAAATTTCCTTTTAAAAAGATATTTTCAAGTTCCTATTGGCTATTGGTATTTCATTTGCACATCTGTTTAAATATCTTTCCCATTATTTAAGTGGTTCTTTGTCTTACTGAGTTGTAAGAGTTCTTAATATAGACAGAAGTCACTTTCCAATATATAGGTTTTCCCCACCATCTGAAATTTCACTTTATGCCACTTTGCTTTTATGAAAGACCTACCTTAGAATGGGTTTTCATTACCTAAAGAAGGTCCAAGAGGATTTCCTCTTCTATGAAGTGGTAGTTGCTTCTTTGCTTTGCACCATTTCAGCTTCCAAAGTGTTTCCTGGGTGTGCTCTGCTTTCAGATAGTGAGGGGAACTTTATGTGTGTGAATGTATTCTCCCAGACTGGCCTGCTTTTTTGTTTTCAGAGAAAAACACTGAGGTCCAATTTACTAATTTTTTATCCTGTGGTTCTTTTGTTTTTGTGTTCTAATAAACCTTTGCATATTCTAAGATCACAAAGATTTTCTCCTGTGCTTTTCGTTTAGTACTTTTGGGTTGTACATTTAAGTCAGTGGTCCATTTGAGTTAACATGTCTTTTTGTTACAAAGTAAGGGTTGATGATCATTTTTTGGTTATCAAACAGATATCCTGTCCTGGTGATCTAGCACGATTTATTGAAACACTTGTTTCTCTCCATTAGAATTTTCTGGTACCTCTTGTTGAAATTCAGTGGGCTATCCTCATGTAGGCTTGATTTTGCTCCATCCATTCGTATCTTTTATTTTAGCATTACGACAGTGTTGATTGCTGGAGCTTCATGGTAACTATTACACTACATTTAAAAAATTGCTTTGGTCATTCTACTTTTTGAATTACCATATAAAGTTTAGAATTAGCATGCCAATTTCTGCAAACAAGCTTGCTGTGGTTTGAATAGATTGCATTGATTTTAGACACAAAATTGATAATAATTGTCATCCCAAACACATACACTCTTCTGACAGTGAACATGGTTATCCTCCACCCGTGCAAATTAAAATTAAATTTGTCTCAAGGATGGTTGGTAGTCTGCATATTTTTTCTTGGATTTATTCTGAAAGATGGTTTGGGTTTTTTTTTTGTTCTTATTGTTAATAATTTGGAATATAAATGAAATTATTTTTTGTGATTTAATTTTTTCAGTTATAAGAGTGCAGTGAATTTTTTTGAAGAGGATATTGTTTATTGATTACATGTGATATTGTATGATACACAGACTTTATTCCCATTTATAATTTTATCTGATACCATAATTAAATTTAGATATGTTACACAGGATATGCCAACAATCATATTTAATAACCAGATAAACTCTTTGACTTTGCTTGGGTAAATGATGAACTCCAAGTCACAACTAATTTAGTATGTCATTTCAACTATATCAAGGTTCTGGAGACAATGGCTTCTGTGCCCAGGCAGGTTGTATATCAATTTTGAATGGAACCTGGAATCATCTTGAAGAAATTCTGACTTCACATTGTTGGGGTAGTTTACCAGAATGGCTTCAGAGTAGCCTGAGTTTATGCTACATTTTTCAAAAGATATATTCATTCAACATCATGATAAAACTGTTAAATTTAGCAATCAGTAGCATGGGTGCAAAAAAGTCTACATTAAAACCCTTTGTTGGAATGCTTTACACTCTCAATGGAACAGAAACTAAAACAATCTGTTACACTATTCATGACAAATACAGTCCTTGAGGTTTTTTTTTTTTTTTTCCATGCATGTGAGTATTGTCTGAAATATGTCTTCCTTGTGGCAGCTAGGATGCCACCACTGTGTTTGGCTGAGTTCATAAATCTCTTATACCTGTCATTCTCTGGCTCTCCTCCCCTGCTCAGCTTTCTTTATTGACATTAATTAAAATGTTCCACCACTGTCATAGCTCCTCTTTCTACTCCAGCCACCACAGCCACTTTCATTGTGTGGTTTGGCAGAACATTGACCTCTACCATGTTAGGGGTTAAAACTTCTGCCTCCAAAATTTCCCTTGTTCCTTGGGTTCAAAATGAGAAGATAGATTGTTGTAGTTGACAGAATCATTGCATTCTCCCTCACTTCCAGAGTAGCTTCCATCATTACCATGTCCATGATAACCATCCCCAATGCTTCCATATTCACCACCACCTTGACTGCCACCAAAGCCACCTCGTTTCCTGAAGTTCCTCCATGAATACCACCAAAGTTTCCAGAACCACATTGACCTCTTTGGCTGGATGCAGCACTAGCCATCTCTCACTTAGGTAGGGCTTTTCTTACTTCACAGTTGTGGCCATTCACAATATGGTGTTTCTGAATGATAATCTTGTCTGCAGAGTCATGGTCATCAAATATTACAAAAGCAAAGACTCTCTTCTGAACATTTTCTTAGTCATGATTTCAATCACTTCAGTTTTCCCATACTTTTCAAAATCTCTTAGTTGATGTTCTTCAGTGTCTTCTTTAATGCCACCAACAAAAATCTTCTTCACAATTAAGTGGGCACCAGATCTTTGCAGATGTTCTCTGGAGACAGTCCACTTTGGTTCGACGACTCTTCCATCCACCTCGTATGGCCTTGTGTTCGTGGCTGCATCCACCTCTTCTGCAGTGGCATACGTGACAAACAAAACCTCCCAAGTGCTTGGTGTTTGGATCTCTCATTACTACATAGTCCATGAACATTCTGCATTGCTCACAATGGCTCCTCAGACTCATATTGGCTGTTCCAAAGACCAAACCACTGACGAAGAGCTTCCACAGTTATCTGAACTCCTTGGGAGACTCTGACTTAGACATGACAGCAGTGGAAGGGGAGATCTTGATGATGCTTATTCAGTGCTATCCACAGGAAGAAAAAAAAGTACAGTTGATTTATAAATACTGACCTGGACCACGTGACACTGTTGAATTCACTGATTAGATATTAAAATTATTTTGTGTACTCTGTATTTTTCTTAAATGAATAAACATACCATGTGCAAGTAAAAGCAGTTTTATTTCTTTGTTTTATTGCATTGGCTAGCTCCTCCAATACAGTGTTGACTAGAAATAAAAAGAGGTATTCTTGCCCTGTTCCCAATATTAGAGATATATAACTTTTTACTTTCAATAAAAATAGTAGGATTTTCTTTGATGATTGTTGTTAGTTTGAAGCAGTGCCCCTACCATTCTTGGTTTTCTGTAATCATGAGAAGTTAATGAATTTTCTCTCATACTTTATCTGCAATTTTTATAAAATAATCATAGGGTTCTTGTCCTTAATTGTTAGGATAAAAATTTGCATTGATTGATTTTCTAATGTTGAAACAACTTTGCATTTCCAGTTTCTCTTTTGATATATTCCTTATCCTACTGACCTTTCAAGAGAAAATAAATTTCCACGTATTTGTGAGCTTTCCACTTTTTCTTATGTTACGGATTTCCAGCCTCATTCTGTTGTGATTATAAAATGATTTGTATGCCAGTCTTTTAGGGTCTGCATTGTGGCCCCAAATATTCTTTATCCTAGGAAATATTCCATATACATTTGAGAAAAATGTGTATTCTGTCATTGTGGGTGGAGTGTTTTATATATGTCTCTTAGGGTTAATTGGCTTAATTGTGTTGTCGGTCCTCTGCTAATCTTCTGTCTAAGAACTTTATCCACAGGCTCCTGGGTAGCTCAGTTGGTTAAGCATCTGCCTTTGGCTCAGGTTATGATCCCAAAGTCTTGGGAACAGGGAGCCTGCTTCTACCTCTCCCTCTGCCTGCTTCTCTGCCTACTTGTGTGCACACTTACTCTCTCACTGTCAAATAAATAAATCTTTAAAAAAATAAAACTCCATGATTTGAAGTGAGGTAATGAAATCTCTAATTATTACCATAAAGCTTTGTCAATTTCCCCCTTAATTCTGTCAGTTTGCTTTATATATTTTGTGTTCCTAGTGTTTGTTTTATATATTTTTTATAATTGTTATATCTTGGTGAATTGACCCTTTTATAAGTGTGTAGTTTCCTTTTTTTCCTCTTATAACAGTTTTTGACTATCTGTTTATATGTTAGTACAGCCACCTAGCTTTTTTTTTCATTACTATTTTCATGGAGTATCTTTTTCTATTCTGTCATTTTCAACCTGTTTGTTTCTTTTGATCTGAAGTGAGTCTCCTCCGGGTTGCATATAGTTGTATTGTGTTTTATTTATTCATTCTGTCAATCTCCTACCTCTGACCGTGGACTTTAATTCATTTATGTTAAAAGTAATTACAGATAAGGAAAAGCATTTCTGCCATATTACTATTTCCAGTATGTTGATTATTTTTCTAGTAAACTCTGAGAGTTTTTGCTTGATTTTTTTTTCTTGGTTGGGACAGCCTTTTGGAGTTACCAGTACTTTTGCTGGTATCACTGTCTGTTGATGTCTTGAAATTTTTGTTTCTCTTTATTCTACAGAATGGGCAGTTCCTATTGGCATATCTTCATATTTACTGACATATTCTACTTTTGTCATTATTTTGCTACTAAATACATCTAGGTTTTTTTTATATTTTAGTTTTGGGGTCTAGAATTTTATGTGCTTTAGAACTTCCATTTCTATGATACAGTTTTCCAATCTGCTTACTTATTATGATAATGTATGTCCTTGAATACATTTATGCTAGCTGCTTTAAAGTCTTTATGGCTAATTACCATATCTGTGTTATTTTGGATCTGTTTCTATTGATCTTTTTCCTCTTGACTGTGAGTCACAGTTTTCTGTGTCTTTGAAAATCTAGTAATGTTTATAATATATACTAAACTTTATGGATAGTACTATGTAGCGTCTTCTGATTTTTTTTTTCTGAAGATTGTTGATTTCTGTTTTAATAATATGCCAGATTCACAATCTAAACTCTGTCCTCCCAGCATAGTTATCATCATCTTGGTTTATTCAGCTTTCCAACTCTTGCTTTTTGCTGAGCTTCTTAAAATATCATTGACACATGTGAAGGTTATATATATGCAGATTTTAGAGCTCTTGATTCTGTTTCACTGAATTTTTCCCACTACTTCTGGTGGCCTAAAATCTGTCCTTTTTTATCGTACCCAGTGAGACTGAATTTCTGATTAATTTGTTATAAGTTAGAATTAGAGTTTTCTTACCACTTGTTTTTAAACATTGTGGACTTTGTTTTTGGTATGTATTTTTTGTTGTTATCATGTAGTATGTCTTATTGTCCCTTTTTATTCCTTTCTAGAAAATATTTACCTGCCTCACAATCATTAAAATTTTTTTTTCTAGTAATTAATTTGATTAATGTCAAAATTTTCTTTTTTTTTAAGATTTTATTTATTTATTTATTTGACAGACAGAGATTACAAGTAGGCAGAGAGAAAGGAGGAAGCAGGCTCCCTGCTGAGCAGAGAGCCCCATGTGGGGCTTGATCCCGGGACACTGAGATCATGACCCAAGCCGAAGGCAGAGGCTTTAACCCACTGACCCACCCAGGCGCCCTAATGTCAAAATTTTCTGAACCCTCATATTTAAAATAAGGGTACATGCCATATATATGTCTTTTAAGGGGTCCTTCTTTTGTTTTACTGATCTGTGGTAATTACTAAATTTATTAAATGTTTTGATGTCTAGAGAGGATAAACCATCTTCTTTATTTTTTTAAATGCTACCAGTTTTAAATTGTTCAAGTTATATAAAAGAAAATTGTGGTTCATATTTTATTTGAATGTATTTCTGGTAAAAATTAACTTTTTTACTATTTACACTTTTCCTTTAACAGCATGAAGTTGGATTTTTAAAAATCCAGCCTGAGAATCTAACAGTAGGCCATTTTAATTGATGCACATTATTGTGGACTGTATTTGTGAAATTCATTCATATTTTTATGGTTATACTATCTTTAAAACCTTCTTTTCCTGGGGGTGCCTGGGTGGCTCAGTGGATTTAAGCCTCTGCTTTCAGCTCAGGTCATGATTTCCGGGTCCTGGGATTGAGCCCCATGTTGGGCTCTTTGCTTGGCAGGGGGCCTACATCCCCCCCACCCCTGCCTGCCTCTCCGCCTGCTTGTGATCTCTGTCTGTCAAATAAGTAAATAAAATCTTTAAAAAAATTTATTTTTCTACATAATATTCTATTTTTCATTGTTTGAAGTTGCTTCGTACTTCTAGGTTTTTTGCCATGATGAACAATGCTGTTATGTATATCTTCGGTTATACATCTTAGTATCCAAGATTCTTCAAAGTCTTTACGTAATACTGGGTCAGAAGATATGAAATTCACTAAAATATATCAGTCCGTTTTCCAAATTTGGCGTATGACACTTTTACAATAGCAATGTAGGAGAAATCTTGTATGCAGTTCTTGGCATAATCACACTTTACATATTTGTGATCTGATGACCCTATGTAATGCATCACATTAATACATAAGATAATGTTTTATGCATATTTAAATGTACAATTTAATAGCATTAAGTACACTTACATTGTTGTATTAACCATCAGCACCATCCATCTCTAGAACTATTTTCATCTTCCTCATATGAAATTCTTTACCTATTAAACATTAAGTCCCCAGTCCCCTCTTCTTTTATGCCCTGACAATCACCATTCTTCTTTCTGTCTATAAATTTGACTACTACAGGTATCTTTATACAGTTTCTGTCCTTTTGTGCTTGGCTTTTTTCACTTAGTGTCTATGTTGTACCATATGTGAGAATCCCTTTCTTTTTAAGACTGAATAATATTCCATTGTATGGATGGACCACATTCCCATTCTTGAAAATGTGTGGTAGGTTACCATCACACATTTTCAACACATTCCACATTACTTTTTATAGTTTCACATTCTCATACTTGTTTCACATTAGTTCACCTAACATTTATGTACCACAACTTCTTTTTTTACTTTATAATTTTTTATTTGAGTATAGTTGACACACAATGTTATATTAAATTCAGGTGTACTACACGGTGATCTGACAAGTTTATGTGTTATGCTGTGTTTACCACAAGTGTAACTGCCATCTATCCCCATACAATGCTATTAGAATATCATTGATTATATTCCTTATGCTGTGACTTTTATACCTGTCACTTATACTACACCTTCTCTATCCACATGTATGTACCACATTTATTTTTTATCCATTCAACTGTCAATGGACATTGGGGCTGTTTCTACCTCAAGGCTATTTTGAATAATGCTGTAGCGAACATGGTGTACAGATACCTCTTTGAGATCCTGCTTTGAGATCTTTTGGATAAATATGATATCAGTGCTTTTGGGATTCCATAACAAAATCCCAGCCTGGATGGGTTAAACAGTACAATATTTTTCTCCACAATTCTGGAGCTTAGAAGTTCAGGTTCAAAGTTTTGGCTTCCCATGAGTGCTTTCTTCTTGGCTTGTGGAAGGTATGGCGTGCCACCTTCTCATTATATCCTCAGGTAGTCTTGGTTAATATATGCAGAGGGAGAAAGAAGGTGGGCACTCCACTATCGCTTCTTATAAGGACACTAATACTATCAGATCAGAGACCCACTCTTATTATGACCTCATTGAACCTTTATTACTTCCTAAGAGGCCCCATCTCTAGAGAGAGCTACACTGGGAGTTAGATATTCACATACACGTTTTAGAGAGGCACACACCTTCAGTCCATATGCTTATACCCAGAAGTAGAATCACTGGATCCTACAGTAATTCAGTTTTTAATTTTTTGGAGGAACCACCATACACAGAGACTGCACCATTTTATATCCCCACCAACAAAGCATAATTCAGTCTTGCAGTTTCTCTGCATCTTGGCCAACACTCGTTCTTTTACTCTTTTTTTGGGGGGGGGGGTAACTTGCCATCCCAATGTGTGTGAAGTGTCTCATTGTGGTGTTGATTTGCATTTCCTTTATGGTTAGTGATGTTATTATCTTTTCATGTATTTATTGGTTATTTGTATGTCTTATTTGGAGAAATGGCTACTTTTGAGCTTTTGCCCACTATTTAATTGGGTTGTTTAACCTTGTTGTTGAATTAGAGTTCTTTATTGCTATTATTATTTTTATATTGATCTCCTTTGCATATAATTACGTATTTCTTTTGTCCAAATGCTTTTAGTGTTACATAAACAAATCACTGAAAAATGTAATGTCATGCATCTTTTATTCTACATTTTCTTCCAGGAGTTTTACAATTTTAGCTCTTCTGTTTGGATCTTTGATCTTTTTGAGCTAGCTTTTTTACATATAGCTTAAGGTAAGAGTCCAGCCTCGTACATTTGCATGTGGACATCTCCCTTACCTACTACCATTTGTTGACAAGACTGTCCTTGCCTCATTGATGATCTTGGTACTCTTGTTCCAAATCATTTGAGAATTTATTTCTTTACTAGTTTATTCTGTTTGTCACTAACACTTTCTCTATGTCAGAACCAGACATGTTTGTTATTGTAGCTTTGTAGTGTTAAAATCAGGAAGTATGAGATTTATAGCTTTGTTTTTCAAAATTGTTTTGGCTATTCTTCGTCCCTTGAGGTTTCAGTGAATTTTAGGATGGACTTTTTTCTTTTTCTGAAAAAATTGTCACTGGGATTTTGATAAAGTTTGTATAGAATCTATGAATGGTTTGCAGTAGCATTGATATCTTAACAATATTAAATATTCCAACCCATGAACATGAGATGTCTTTCCATTTACTTGTGTCTTCTTTGATTTCTTTCAGTAATTTTTGGTAGTTTTTGGTATACAAGTATTATGCCTTGTTGGTTTTTTTACTCCTAAATATTATATTTTTGATGCTATTATAAATAGAACAGTTTTCTTTTCCTTTTTTAAGATTTTATTTATTTCACAGAGAGAGAGAGAGAGACAGTGAGAGAGGGAACACAAGCAGGGAGAGTGGGAGAGGGAGAAGCAGACTTCCCACTGAGCAGGGAGCCGATATGGGACTCGATCCCAGGACCCTGGATCATGACCTGAGCCAAAGGCAGACGCTTAACGACTGAGCCACCCAGGTGCCCTGGAACTGTTTTCTTTTCTTTCTTTTTTTTTAAAGATGTTATTTATTTATTTGACAGACAGAGATCACAAGTAGACAGAGAGGCAGGCAGAGAGAGAGAGAAGGAAGCAGGCTCCCTGCCCAGCAGAGAGCCCGATGCGGGGCTCGATCCCAGGACCCTGGGATCATGACCTGAGCCAAAGGCAGAGGCTTAACCCACTGAGCCACCCAGGCGCCCCACCTAGAACTGTTTTCTTAATTTTGTTTTTGGATTGTTCATTGTTAGTGTATAGAAACACAACTGATTTTGCATGTCAATTTTATATCTTGTAACTTGGCTAAATTTGTTTATTAGGTCAATTAGGAGTTTTTGGTGGATTCTTCAGGGTTTTTGGCATAGAGGATCATACTGTCTGTGGACGGGCTAATGTTACTTCTTTCTAATTTGAATTCTTATTTTTTTTTCCATGCTCTAAGACTTCCAATGTTGTATTAAAAGAAGCAGAGATAATAGTCATCCTTATCTTTTTCCTGATCTTAGAGGAAAAGCTCAGGTGCTTACGGTTATGATATTAACTGTGGGTTTTCATGAAGGCCCTTTATCAGGTTGAGGAAAATCCATTTTATTCCTCTCATTTAAGTGTTTTTTTTTTAATAAAATAAGTATTATATTATCCATTACCAAACATGGTTTTAAATTACACAAGAGGAAATTCCCAAAACACACACAATTTTAGCTTGTGGGAATTTTAGGGAGTGTGTAATCTAATGGGATAAAAATCTGAATGTGTGAAAATTTAAGTAGCAGTTAATGACCAAATGTGGTAAGGGCCACATGGGCAATACAGTTTTGAGCTCCAGAATGAGAAGAACACTAGACTGAGTTCTGTCATAATATCCTGAGTGCTCTGCTTACCCCATAGAAATACACATTTTATATTTTATGTGTACTACATAGAATTATACATCATTATAATAATAACTGAAGCTTTGCTAAAAGTCTGTCCAATGTTTTCATAAATAACAAATATCATTTTGATGTATAGGAAGTATCCCAATTTTGTAATCAAGGAACTTGAATCTCGGCAATCTTAGGGTACTTGCATGTGTTTATAAAGATAGTAAGTGAAAAATTAGAATTTGAAACCAAATTTGACTCACTACAAAACTTTTTTTCAAAGATTTTATTGATTTATTTAGTCAGAGAGAGAGAGAGAGAGAGAGGAAGCACAAGCAGGCAGGGTGTCAGGCAGAGGCAGAGAGAGAAGCAGGGTCCCTGCCGAGCAAGGAGTCCAATGCGGGACTCTATCCCAGGACCCTGGGACCATGACCCAAGCGGAAGGCAGAGACTTAACTGACTGAGCCACCCAGGTGTCCCTACAAAACTTCTTTTTATTTGGCTGCTTTGCCTTGTGCTCCTTTACTTATGTTCCTGTGGTATCTTTCATACCTATTGAGATATGGTGGACAAAATTGTAAGATACTCAAAGTGTACATTGTGGTGACTTGATATATATATGCATGGTGGGAGGATTTCTCCCATCTAGTTCATTAACACTCCCGTCATCTCACATGCTTGTCTTCTATTTAACTTTGGTGAGAACATTTATGTTCTACTTTCAGCTATAAGATGGATAAAGTCTCAGGATCTAACATAGTAACTATAGTTGATAACACCCCATTATAAAATTGAAATTTGCTTGGAGTTTTTACCATAACATGATGTTGAATTTTGTCAAATGCTTTTGTGCATCAGTTGAGATGATCGTATGTTATTTTCCCCCTATCATTCAGTTCATATGATATAAGGAGCTCTTCTTAGGTTTCATATATTAAACTGCCCTTGTGTTTTAGAAATAAATCCAAAGTGACCATGGTATATAATCCTTTTAATATGCTGCTGAGTTGGTTTAGTATTTTGTTGAGGATTTTTTGATCAATATTCAGAAGAGTTATTAGTCCATAGTTTGTTTTTCATGTACAGTCTTTGGCTTTAGTAACAGGGAAATTCTGCCCTTATAGAATGAGTCCAGAAGTTTTCCTTCCTCTTCATTTATTGGAAGAGTTTAAGAAGGATTGGGGTTAATGTCTTTCTTTCTTCCTTCCTTCCTTCCTTCCTTCCTTTCTTTCTTTCTTTCTTTCTTTCTTTCTTTCTATCTCTCTCTCTCTCTCTTTCTTCCTCCCTTCCTTCCTTCCTTTCTAATTTATGGTAGAATTCATCTGTGAAAACATGTAGACTTGGCCTCTTATTTGTTGGAGGGTTTTTGTTCTCTTCTGATTTGTTGTATTTTTTTTTAAACTTTTAATAGTGGTTAAAAAACATATAACAAAACCAACTGCCTTGACCACTTTTAAGTATACAGCTTAGTAGCCCTAACTTTACATTGTTGTGCAACAGATATCTAGAACTTTTCATAAGCCAGAACTGCACACCTTTTGAACAACGACTTCCATTTCTTCCTCCTTCAACTACTAGAAACCACAGCTCTTTCTGTTTATCTGAGTTTGATTTGTTTAGATAGTTCTTATAAGCAGAATCATGTACTATTTTGTCTTTTTGTAACTGGCCTCAGTTCACTTGCATAATATTCTCAAGTTTTGTCATATTTCAGCATGTTGCAGGATTTATTGTTTTAAGGCTAAAGGATATTCTGTTGTGTATATATGCCACATTTTCTTTGTCCATTTGCCCACTGAGGGACCCTTGGGCTCTTTTCACCTCTTTGCTGTGGTAAGCAATGCTGCAGTGAACCAAGGTCTAGAGATGTCCCTTTAGGATCCTGCTTTCAGTTCTCTTCGCTCTGTATCCAGAAGTGGGACTGCTGGATCATCTGGTACATGCATTTTTAATGTTTTGAGGAACCTCCATATTTTTCCTATAGCACTTACACCATTGTGCATTCCCACCAACTGTGCACAAGGGCTCCAGTTTCTTCACATCATCGCCAAGACTTGTTCTGTTCTTTTTTTTTTTTTTGATGGTGTCCATTCTAATGGGTGTGAAGTGATACCATATTCTAGTTTTGATTGGTACTTCCCTAATAATTAATGACGTTAAGCGCCTTCTCCAATGTTTGGTCCTATGTGCTCTCTTCTGATTCCTCTGTATACTTGGCTGCTTTTTTGAAGGGCAGGGTCTGTTTTTGAATATCTTCATTTCCCTGAGAGTCCACATACTGCTTCTCCTGAGAGTCCACATACTGCTTCTCCTGAGATCCTTAGGTGTTCTGTCCTATTCCTTAATCACCCGTCTCTAGCCCCAGGTATCTGGGAGCTGTCATCATCTTGTGGTTCTTAGGAATGTGCCCAGAGCTTCCCATAGTCTGAGATTTGAATGAGCTCTGAAATAAGCAACATGGAGACTGAACCCCTCAGGTGGCCATTGGACAGGTGGCCGATCCCATCTGTTCTGCTCTCTGGTCTGTGGGATGGAACCCAATACTGGGCTGCCACTCCTGTGGGTCTGCCTGGAAAGGAGCGGGGACAAGGGCAAGCAAAAAAATGCCATAAATTTTGGACCATTTGGAACATGACTTCTTGATTGAATGTTCATTTGGTTGCTGTTGATCTTTGACTGATTTCCGGACCAATTTCCAAATCTAGAAGGTTATTTAGCCAGTCTCTAGTTGTTTATTTAATATTTCTATGGGAGCCTGGGGGACCTGGAGCTGTCCTCTTGCTGAAGTCACCCTCAGTATATTAGAGTTTGCTGTTGATTTGCATTCCCAAGTTCTTAATTTCTTTGAATGGTTTTGGATTTTTTTGTGGCTCAGTAAAAGTGATATTAGTCAGACATCTATTTTTTCTCTTTTATTCCTATTTTTAATTGGTTTTCTCATGACTAATATGAATTATTTGTATCTTCTCAATGGTAGTCCATTGGTTATTTAGCTGCAACTGTGTCCCAATTTTGTTGCTTGACTATTGTTAATTTTATCATTTTTAATTAAGTTCTTAATTATAACACCACATGTATCCCATGTTTTATATTATGCTTGGTTATTTCCCTTTTTAAGGAAGTAGTCCCTATCCAAAATTCATGAAGATTTTTTCCTCTGCTTTCTTCTCATTTCTTTGTACGTCAGTACCAATCAGTCATCAATGCTTCCCTCTCCTCTTATCAAGATTTAATCAGGTTCTCAAAACTGCAGCTGGGAAATACTCTGCTCAGTGAAACTAAAACCTAGAAGATAATTTTGCTAATCTTCTACTTTATTTTTTTAAAATATTTTATTTATTTATTTGACAGACAGAGATCACAAGTAGGCAGAGAGTCAGGCACAGAGAGGGGTGGGGGAGGCAGGATCCCTGCTGAGCAGAGAGCCCGATGTGGGGCTCGATCCCAGGACCTTGAGATCATGACCTGAACTGAAGGCAGAGGCTCAACCCACTGAGCCACCCAGGTGCCCCAGCTAATCTTCTACTTTAAAGTTAAATAACTTTTGACTCAATTCCACATAAAGGAGAACATGAAATTTTAGAATATGTCTTAGGAGAGAGTGCTGTGGATACGGACTCTGAAGTATTGCACATACTGTGTCATAGAGATTTATTAATTCTAAGAGCATTTATTATATCATATTTATTTAAAGTTGGGTTTGGATGATTTTTTGCCAGCGTCAGCTCCACTGGTGATACTCAGTATAAAGTATGTGTGTAAAGACTGCCTGCACATTTATGTTTCTCTTCTCCCTGTATACCTTTTCTCCTCCCATACCTTTTCTCAGCATCCATATCTGTACTTTAAGAAATACTAATATGTGTTTTGAAAGAAAGAGTACCATGATCACACACCTTTGAAAAATGTCACATCATGACACTCTTACCCTGTACATTGCCACTTTAAATACTGTTGTTACTGCATCAAAAAATTAACTTAACTTTGTTTAACCAATATTTTTTCCTGAAACATGATTCCCCAAACAAAATATCTATTAAAACCAGAATGAAAAATACTTTCCCTGAGTAATGGTTAAAATATTTCCCAATTTGGAAGATTATTTTTTGAACAAGTGATATGAAATGCAATAATGTACCATGACCTAGATCCAAACAATGGTATGTGTTATTGATCATGGTGCCAGAAAAAGAATCTTCTCTGATGGCCCATGATAGCCATGCCTTAGATGTGCAACTGACATCCCTGTGAATCCTTGGCTGACTACATTTGCAGTAGGAAAAGGAGGAACAGGGTAATCAGAGACCCCAGCCCAGTTAAAGAGGTGGGCATCACGTGGCCTCCAGCATGGGGAGAAGCGGTCCCACAGATGGCAGAGCATTTATTGAGGCCTAGCGGTGTTCTGGTTGCGTTTTCATCTAAGTCATCTGATTTCAGTCCTCTCATAATAGTGTAGTCTTCATTGCTACTGTACCTGTTTTACAAATGAGGAAGCTAGAACTAAGAATTGACCACTTACCCAGAATCCAAAGTCAGTCAATGAAAATGTATTTGCCGTTAGATTCTTTCTGCCCTTCTTTACTTTCTGTCAGGCAGAGATCACTGTGGTAACATATTCCTTATATACAGTTATCCATATGTTAAGGATAATCAGACTGAGTTAATTTAGTAATTTTTCAAAAGTTAATCTTTCAGCAAGTGACAGAAATAAGACATGAAGTTAGGAGATTATTAGAAATAAGCTGGAAGCCCTTCCCATATGTAGGGGTATCTATCTGTGCATCGAAAGCATGGTTGTTAGTGTGGGCCCTCTTCTGCTCTGTGGCTTCTGATGCGGCCTACCAGGTGACCTAGCTAGCTTTCTCAACTCAACATTGTGTGATCAGTAAAACCATGTGGGGTCGCAGTCTTGGTCTAAGCCAGGGTCAGAGTGAAAAGTTACAACTTGTCACTTATATGAAGTATTTAGAAATAGACACTAGAAGGATTGCTGCTAGGCATTACAGGAGGGGGAAATGGAGAGGTGTTTAATGAATATAAACTTGCAGTTTTTCCCAGATGAGAAAGTTCTGGAAGTTAGTTGTACAACAACGTGAATATACTTCACACTGTTGAACTGCACACTTAAAAATGGTTAAGATGGTAAATTTTATGTGTACTTTACCATGATTAAAACCAAAAATTATAAAAAGAAAAAAGAGTCCTTTTTGAAAATATATTCTCCATGTAAAATTATTTGAAGAAACTGGTGCCTATTAACTATTCTTTCTTTACAGTGATCTGCAGTCCTGGGTCTTATAACCCCCGCGATGGAACCCACTGCCTTCAGTGCAACAGCAGCCTGGCGTTTGGAGCAAAAGCATGCTTATAGGTCATGAATTTGAGATCTCTAGTAGTTTGTTAAACACAAAAGTATATTTTTGAAATATTAATACATAATAAATCACTATTATGCCAAAATTAAATATATTCGATTTTACAAAATATGGTGTCATCATTTTCATTGAAGCATTGTATATCCAAATGCTTCACGAATGGGGCATCTACTAATCTTTATCCATTAATGCCAGAACTACATATGATTTCAGAATATTTCTTGGATCACTGATTTTTTTTTTTTTAAAGATTTTGTTTATTTATTTGACAGACAGAGATCACAGGTATACAGAGAGGCAGGCAGAGAGACAGAGGAGGAAGCAGGCTCCTCGCTGAGCAGAGAGCCCGATGCGGGGCTCAATCCCAGGACGCTGGGATCATGACCTGAGCCGAAGGCAGAGGTTTTAACCCACTGAGCCACCCAGGCTCACTGATTTTTAAAAAGGGTTTCAAATATGCTCTATTGGTGTTAGCCCAGAAGATTTTTCAGGATTATTTTAAAACTGCCCATTCTTTCTACAGTATGTTAAGTAATCTCAGGTCACCATGTTCTTCTATAATCATTTTAATTTCAGCTTGTTTCCTGCCTTTGATTTAATTTTTTGAGATTTTATTTCTTCTAGTTTGACCTTTTGTAGTTCAAGGTCATGTCTTAAAAAGCCTGTGCATCTTACTATTGCAAACTTTTAGCCACTACAGTGTAAGGCTATGTCCCAACAACTCAATGGGTTTTTAATGTAGTTCAATGTGACCTTCACCTTTTTGGTTTAGAGACCTTTAAATTACTTTTTTGACATTTTAGAATGGAATAACCATTGTATGTGCCTTAATTAACCTTTGAACTTTCACATTGTGGAGAGAGAGAAATTAGGCAATTTCTTGCCCTGACAACACTTCTAGGGAAAAGTATCAACAGTCATCACATCTTTTATTGCATTTCCTTTATCATTAAAGTGTTATGTCACAGATACTTCTGCTGCCACCAGCGTACGCCTCTCTCACACTGGGGTGCTGTATTTGAATATGAAAAATTACCCAAAATGTAAGGGTTTAAGTATCAGAAAAATACCCGAGCAACTTAGAAAATTAGTAGTTTCTCAATTTTTTGTTTCACTTGTAACACTTTCTATTCTCTTGGACATTCCCTGGTTTTTCCCCTCATATTTCCTTTCTTAAGACATAAACATTTGTAAATGGCAAATATACACAGGTGGGGTCTAGGCACAACTGTGCATTGACAGGAAGAAAGTTTACTTGTATCTAGGGTCTATTTGACTTTTTTAAATTGACCAGTAAATAAGTCTCTCGTTGGTCATGTTGTGGACAAATATTACCCTAGAATTCTCACCTAAGTACAAAGGGAAGTGAAATGACATTTCTTTGTTAGCCTTGGTGATCTTTTTTAAAAAATTCCTTGTAACTTTCATAATCATGACATAATTGTTTTCATATGATTTTTAAAGGTCTTTTCTTTAAAAAGCCTTCTTTGCTCTATTAAGTCATGTATTTGCCATTATACTGTTTGGGGGCTATGGTTCTTCAGTATGTGTCTTTTGTATCTAGTAAAAGGCCTCTTAAGTCTCCGCCTGTAAAAGCAGTGTAGCTGCTAGAGCTTTTCAGATTTCAGACTGTGTAATAAGGTGAGCTGAAATGTATCTTCTTTAGTATTGCCTGAGTTTGGATTAACTTTTTTCCTGGTATTTAAAAATGCTGAGGAATTTGACTTAGAAAACATTTTCCTGGGGATGAACAGTATCAGCTCAACACCTAGTCAGCCTGGGGAAGCGGAGCAGAGTTAAAATGTGGTAGGTTACTGAGATCAGAATCCGGTTGAGAAGAGAGGGTGATCTGGAATAGGAGAAAACCAACCATAGAGGAGTCATGGGAGTGAGGTGTGGAAGGGTCCTGTGAGTATAAATATATACTTCAGTAATGAAGGTAACCCCTGCATCTGCTAACATATAATGTAGACTGTCGGAAATTGTTTTAAGTGATGACAGTGTGTTAGGTAAAAATTGTAATCCCTGAGAGACATTATTGTCATAAGGTAGTTTCAAGTGTTTGTTGTTTTTGTTTGCATCATAATAATATCTTAACATTTATATAATGCCTTAATTTTAACAAAAACCAATTTTTAACATTAAAACAATATGATGTTTACATGAACCTGTGAAGCTAAGGCAAATATGATTCCCATATATTTTATTAATCAGATTTTTTTTCTTATTATAAACGTGTAAATGTGTATTCACTCGGTAATATGTAAAAAGACCCTTTTAACAGGGTTGATCCAGGAATGTCACTTACAAGGAAACTATCATGAGAAAGTAAATCAGAAATCAGGTGTAATATTATGCCTGATGGTATTAACATCCACATTCTATATAATAATGCAAATGGAATTAATATTGATGACCTACAGCAGTGAAGTGGTTAAATAAATTGTGCTATTTCCATAGGATAGAATGTTCTGTACTATTCTTTAGAGTTTTCAATCAAATGAACCAAAATGTTAACAACAGTTGTTTTATGTAATGGAATCATGTGGGAGTTTTTTTTGGTATCTTCTGTTTCTCAAATTTCCTACAAAGAAACAAATTACTTTTCAAAAACTTGGAGGCAATAAACATACTTGGAAAAATTAAAATAGTCAAAATTGGCAGAAGACATTATTGCCCACCTCTCCAGTATTGCTTCTGCCCCTCTTCCCAGCAAAGCACCAAGTTTGTTCGCTGCAGAGAGAGTCCTTTCTTAACTGTCAGCCCATGGCTTCTTTCCAGCAGTGCCATGTTGAAACCATGGACCAACCTGAGGGCACAGAGTGGAGATGTCCAAAGAACCAGGGCCTTGATGATGGCATTGAACCACTGCCCGGGTTGTGTCTGAGACCCGGACTGCCCTGGGCTTGCCCAGTTGTGTGAGATGAGAACATGCCTTGTGCCAAAGCAAGCTAGATTTTCTGCTTAACTTGCAGGTACAAGGATCCTAACTGATAGAGTATTCACTATGGTCGCAGGGAATGTGGCTTGTAATATCAGAACCCAGATAACAGCAATGCTAACATTTCCTGGTGGTGTGAGCATTTTATGCATGCTACAGATACCACTATTTTCCTTAATATTAGGTGTGTTTTCCATGCTATTTTATTTACTTCATTAACATCATTTTAATTACTACAATATTTGGTACACTTTAGCAAAACTAATATGGCTACGTATTTCTAATTTGTGGATGTTCGTACTGCCTTCCAAAGTTTCACTGTTACACATGGCATGACAGCTAACTTTTTCTTTTTTAATATTCTGTGGTATTTTGAAGTCTTCTCTATGCTAAGTAGCCAGAAGAATACCATATTTGGGTACTTATAATGCTCTGGACCATTTGCCAGTCTCCTTCCTAAAAAACAGTACCAATTTGTACTCCTAACGGTAATATAACCGAGTGCATACTTCACTACACCCTCTCTGGCATCATTTTTTAAATTGTTATTTTAATATATGGAATAGTTTCCCATTTTTAATTATGTTGAGTATGGGTGACTACTTTCCTTGTAGAGTAGTGCTGCTGCTGTTGCTGATAATTGTCATTTAACAATTCCTTACTACGTGAAAGGTTTTGTTTGAAATCCTTCATGTGTATTTTCATATTTAATATTCCCAGCTCTGTGACTTACCATTATTCTTCTCGTTTTATGTATGAGAAAATGAGTCACAGTAATCTGTAACTTTCCCAGGTTACACAGCTGGTAAGTGTGAAGATGTGTGCCAGTTTTGACTGGGTTCTGCTGCAAGTTACAGAGTCCTGATTTGGTGGTTTCTTTTCTCTCTCAAGTCCAACAAGGTCAGCTTAGAGCTGGTGCAGTGGAGGCAGGGTACCGTCATCCCCTCATGCCACTTGTCCTTTTTTTGGTCCCCCTCCTTAGTGCAGCTTTTATCCTCATGGTTGCCGGTGGCTGTTGTGCTTCTAAGCCTTGAGTTTACCTTCTATCCAGAAGATGAAAATGAAAACCCAATACACGACTTCTAAATTATACTGAACGGAATCATGTCACAAGGCCCCCGGTAGTACAAAGGAGTGGAAGGCTGATAGATTCAGGTTTTGTTCTCATTAATAGAAGAAAGGAATAATAGACATGGACTTGGGTGTTAGTGGGTCAAGCAGCAGGTGAAGTAATACAGTTTAATGAAGACTATGAAGTAAGGACTGTGTGAAGGGAAACAGTGAGTTGAAGGCTTTGGAGAACGGAAATCCTCTGTGACTGTAATGAAAGTAGCTCTTTGTTCCTGTGGCCACACATATTTCTGATAAGTTCTAATCATATGGTGGGCTGATTTACTAAGTGACTTGAATTCACAACCTAGTAATGTTTCTCATGCTAAAGATAAGACAGTGATTGGGAAAGAGAGTGTAGGACCCTCAAAATTGAAATGAGGGCCTAGGGAAGATCCCAGTGAAGCCAGGCACATTAATCCCAACATTGGACTGGGCTGCTTTTGCCAGTGAAAGCCGCCCTTCCACCCCTGAGGAGGTGTCTTCCCATTGTCTGAAGAACCTATTGTCTCGCCTAAAATGGTTGTCTCACCTCTTTCCCAAAGCCATCATCACTGTTTTTCATTGCTTCTCAACCTATACTTAAACTTGAGTCCTGGAAGTACCCAGTGAGTAACTGGCCAGTTTATATCAGAAGATATCTGGCATATACATGCTGTACCCAATGAGGAGCCTGTCTCCAATGAGTTGTATCATGTAGAATCCTGTCTGGAGTGTGGGAAGTACCTGTGTCTTGATTTGAGACAATAGAAGATGTCAAAGGTGGGATGGTCACTTGTATGATTCCCTTACATTATGTTAGACTTTGTATTACCAGACTGGAGCAAGAGATTCACCATCTGGCCCTGGAGAAAAGAGCTGCCATGTTGTGACAGGACCTATAAGAGGACCAAGAGGCAAGTACCTGAGGGGAGCTCTGCACACTGAGAGCAGCCCCTCCTGTCAGGTAATACCTATCAGGGCCTCAGCTCTACAAGTGTGGGTAATTGAGCTCTGCCAACAGCCAAGTGGGCTTAGAAGAGGTGTCCATATTCAGAACAGAACCCATCCCAACTAACACCTTGACAAAAGCAGTGTCCTGCACAGAGGACCCAGCTAAGCCATGCTGACTCCTCACCTGCAGAACACTGAGAGAATAAATGGATGTTGTTTCAGGTCACAAAATTTGTAATTTGTTATACAGCAATAGAAAACTTACAACTGATACATATGGGAGTAGATCCCAAGGATACTCAGAATGGAAGGAAAGTAATGTTGAATTGGACTGAATTTACTGAAATGGATAGACTTATCAGAGGTCTGGATTCAGTGTATTATCTTGAGAAGCTAAGAACAGCACTAAAAGAGTTTGCTCATCTGATTGACTTTGGAATCTGTGAATCAACTTGAATCCAGCAGTAGATCATGCTGAATGGAACTGATGAAGCCGAAATTACTTGGCATGCTGAATAAGATATCTAAAGTCTGAGAAGATTGGAGTGCTGAAGTGGATTTTCTGTGATAACTGCTTGCCCACTCCCCTATCTCTGGCCTCTGATAGGTCTAGAGGACACTCCTGTCACCAGAGCTTGGAGGAGTTGTTGGCAAGTGGAGTGCTGACTTTCTCAAAATCTCATAATGGAAGCTCTCTGTGGTCCACTAATGGTAGTTGGGATGCTGTCAATGAAATAGACTGCACCAATCTAATGGTGATGATGACATCTAGTAATTGTGCCAACAGGAGGTCAAAGACAGGTGGGCATCAGGGTTGAAGCAGTATCAGAATGATTCAATCTACAGAGATCTTTGCATGGGCCTGTTGTTCATGATGTCTCTATCACTGAGAGAGATGGATGGCAGTCCAGATCACCATTGTTTTATAATCTAATTTTATATATTAGAGCTCCAGGCCTGTTTCAAAGGAGCCTGATTTAAGTCATGACAGTTGAGTCTTGACTTCTTAACTAATTTTATGAGAATTGAATCACAGACCCATAATGTATATACCTTGAACAGTGTAGGGCAGGGGTTGCTCATGGCAACTCTTAAGGAAGGATCCACTGCTCTGCCAAATATTTATGCTTGCAAGTCTTTCCAGCCCTCCCTAAGGAGACCCACAGCCATTGGGTAGGGGGATTGCATAAAAGGTTATGAAAACTAGCAAATATTTTGGAGATTACTGGACTCCAGCTCTTACCTGATGCTCCTCCTGGGAACCAAAATGCCTCTATGCTTAGGGTAGAGACTAATAAAGGAGTTTAGGGTCAGGGTCATCTCTCTGAGTTGTATGAACCTCCTGGCCCACTGTGAGTTCCAGAAAGTATAGTTGGAATAGCAGCTGGACTTATTCCTCTCTTTGGTTCCATGAACTGTGCAGTTATGGTGACTATAATAACAAAGGCTCAGTGAACTTCTCTAGAACTATCCTTACCTACCAATGATAAACCAAAGCAATATTGTATTTCTGGAGGGCTTGCAGAGACTAATGTCATTTTCAAAGGCTAGAAGGAGGAAGGGATAGTGATTCCTACTGTATCACTGAAGATCCCATCTCTTTGGCCTATACAGAAAATAGACGTGGATCTCAAAGAATGACCATCCAACTTGTTCAGGTGGGATTCCACTTAGAGCTCCTTTTACAGATATTTTTTATTGACTAGAATAAATTTAGTCCCCAAAGTATGGAATGTGGCTGAGGATCTGGTGAATAGCTTCTCTATGCTTTAAGGTAGAGCCCACCAGGAGCAGTTTGTT
The DNA here is from genome assembly GCA_003697995.1 of Taxidea taxus jeffersonii. Taxonomy (NCBI): domain Eukaryota; kingdom Metazoa; phylum Chordata; class Mammalia; order Carnivora; family Mustelidae; genus Taxidea; species Taxidea taxus. The sequence goes on along the minus strand of RCUC01146056.1, from coordinate 338 downwards.
TTCTGTGGGCTGGCCAGAAGCACACTTTCACTGTCCTGCTGCAGGGCTGTGTTGTACTCTAACCTCACTCATGATCTTGTCTGCTGGTAATTTCACAATTTTGTCCATTTTGTGGTGCACCACACTGATCTATTCCAGTTAAAGGCACCCTTTTGAGTGCATCTGGTACATAGGAGTTATAAAGGTCTTCACACAACTTTGTGAGACATATGATGTCAGAGGGTTGGATATAAGCCCCCACAAAAATTCAGGAGCCTGCTACCATGGTAAAAATTCCAGGGGTCCTGTGATCTGGGGTATGTTGATATGATGACAGATGAATTTCTTTATTATATGAC
>ML105654.1:3473-14218 GCA_003697995.1 Taxidea taxus jeffersonii | reverse complement strand
GGGGGGGAAGGGGAAGTTTGTAGGGCACTCAAGTTTAGGACCCACCAATTTTGAGACCACCATCCAGAATCTCCTTCAGAGGTCCAGTTCTTTGCTACTTTTATTCAGACCTCTAAAGAACACCCCACACATAAAAAAGCATGGATGGGGTGGGGGGGGTGGGGAGAGTAGTGGTGACACCAAGGCAATTTAACCCTTTCTTCTAACCCAACCCACCTTAAATAACAAAGTAAATTCCCCCTTCCGAGTGCCTACAAAACTCCCATTGTCTGCTAAAAATTAAGTTAGGGCTTGGCATTCATAGCTTTCTCCAGTACAAAAAAATAAAACTAAAAGCATGTCAAACTATGGCCAGAATACAGGTTTCAGCAAGCATGCAGAGTGGCCTGGTGTGCTGCTGGCAAAGTTGACATTTCAAATATAATCCTTGTTCATTCTAGCCCACCAATAAGAACTTTCTTACCTGACCACCTGCAAAGATGACCGGAGAACTGGACGGCTTGGGCCGGTACGGGATGGTCACGCCCTTCGGGGGGGACTGGGAGAGAGTCAGAGGGGAAAAAAACAAAAAGAGATAAGGTTTCAAAGCTGCTTCAGCTGTGTGGCTTAAGCTCACACAGATCAGTTAAATTAAAAACTGTATTAATTTCCATCCCTTCACCTACCAAGATTGTCTCTGGCTAGATCTAATCTCAAATCATCTGCAGTTATTTGCCTTTAAAGCAGTAAGATGGGTCGGTGGACTACACAGCTCACACTAATTCTCATCAAGGCAGATTTCCCTGTAATAATGTACGCATTATTTCCACGTTTTCAAGTAAACCCAATGAACACGACAAACCTGTATGCGTACGTAACTGGTAATTAAGGATCTCACATTTTGGGGCGCCTGGGTGGCTCAGTGGGTTAAGCCGCTGCCTTCGGCTCGGGTCATGATCTCAGGGTCCTGGGATCGAGTCCCGCATCAGGCTCTCTGCTCAGCAGGGAGCCTGCTTCCCTCTCTCTCTGCCTGCCTCTCTGCCTACTTGTGATCTCTGTCAAATAAATAAATAAAATCTTTAAAAAAAAAATCTCACATTTTGGCCTATATAAGAAATGAAGCCAAAACAGGAAATGAAACACCCCAGTATTATGTATAGGGTAATACAGACACTGTCAAGAAATAGTTCAAAGGTTCAGTCAACATTCTGAAAATTTTACTTTCCTTTTTCATTCAACATGGAACGAATTCCGTAACAATTCTAAAAAGATTTTCCCTTAATTTTGCTATTCTTATTTTAACATGTGCTACCAGGACCTCATAAATCATTCAAAAACACCACTAGGGATCAATTTTTTCCTATATATCTTAAATATAGTCCTGCCTTAAAACACAAAAATTTGAAGAATGCATCAAATTGTTCACAGTCAAAATATTGTAATCCAAAGGCAACTTAACTCAGTTCCTCAGAAACCCAGTTACATCTTTTGTTCACTCAGTCCGAGTAGTCAATCTTCCCCAACCAATCCTACTAGAATTGCTGTAAACCAAAAGTTCACTACTGCTTAACAGTTTCTATTTTTGCTCAGACTGTAGAAAGTCAAAGCTGGGGGAAGGGAAATATGAACTCAGGGAACCTCTTCCCCACCCCCACTGGAAGCTTCTAACAGCTTCACCTAATTCTAGTCTTACTAAATATAGATCAGTCTGTCTCCCTAGAATAAACCTCCCCCCATTCTCAGCATGAGCCTGAGGGCTTACCTCCAACATGACCACGCAGATCTGTTTCACACACTCAATGATGGATTGCGGAATGCCAGCAATAGTGATGGCCCGCTCAGTTGAGTTGGGGAGCATATCCCCTGCCACCTGGACCTGAGCCCCTGTACTCTTTGGGGTAAAAAGAAATTTTAAAAATCAGATAAAAACAGCTCATACTCTTCCAATTCCCTAAGCAGCAATTTTAGAGTTGAATACTCGGTAGAGATACTTATCCCATCTCCTATTTTACCCTTTTTATTCTCCCTTCCCACTCTTTCCTTATTCCAGATAGGACTATTTAATCACAGTTATAAATAAATTAGCCTCTGAAAGTCAAGAATAAATCTGAACAACAGCCTAAATTTAAGCTGCTCTCAAGAAAAAGGCCCTTCTAGACAGTTTCCTTTCAGCTAATGACAGCTTCATGGGCCATCAAACAAAATCTCCACAAGTATCACCAACTTTTCATTCTCTTATTAAATAAATTTTTATATTAAGCCCATTCTATGTGTCAGGAACCATTCAAGGTTGCTTGAAATACATAAAACAAAACCAAAATCCCTGCACTCATGGTATGTACAGTAAGCTCCTAAAAACTCCTTTAGAAGCCACTCAAGGGGCACCTGGGTGGCTCAGTGGGTTAAAGCCTCTGCCATCAGCTTGGGTCGTGATCTCAGGGTCCTGGGATCCAGCCCCGCATCAGGCTCTCTGCTCAGCGGGAAGCCTGCTTCCTCCTCTCCCTCTCTGCCTGCCTCTCTGCCTACTTATGAACTCTGTCAAATAAATAAATTCTTAAAAAAAAAAAAAAAAAAGCCACTCAAATTTCATTCCAACATCCAATTCAGTAACTCCCAGACACTATTAAACGCTTCCATAATTCAATGTAAATGTAACAATTTAAAAGGGAACACAATTACAACACAATTACACAATATATCTCCCTATTTCCCCCTTGCTGTTCAGTAGGCGTTTGGCCAAGGCCAAGGAATTATTATATATCAAACTTTAATCTTCTTAGACATGAAAAAAATTATGTAGCCTCATGAAAAAGTTGCCAAATTAAAAAATGGAAACAGGAGGCGTCTGGGTGGCTCAGTGGATTAAAGCCTCTGACTTGGCTCAGGTCATGATCTCAGGGTCCTGGGATGGAGTCCTGCATCGGGTTCTCTGGCGCAGCAGGGAGCCTGCTTCCCTTCCTCTCTCTCTGCCTGCCTCTCTGCCTACTTGTGATCTCTGTCTGACAGTCAAATAAATAAATAAATAAATCTTTAAAAAGAAAAAAAAGGAAACAGGGCGCCTGGGTGGCTCAGTCAGGAGTCCGACTCTTGATTCCAGTTCAGGTCATGATCTTACAGGGTAGTGGGATCAAGCCCCATACTGGTTTCCGTGCTGGGCATGGAGCCTGCTTGGGATTCTCTCTTTTCCTCTTCCTCTGTCCCCCCACCCCCCAGCACAGTACTCTAAAACAAACAAAAAACAAACAAGAACAAAAACAAAAGAAACCAGGTCATGTTCAACAGCTAGAAATTCTGATTAACCTTCTGACTTGTTAAGACATATGAATTGTTAAAAAAAAAAAAAAACCTACATTTTATATACGTTATCAATGGTACAATCCTTGTCTTCCTGATTCACAATCGAATTGCAATCATCCAGGAGTGTTACTTTAGCAATACTCATCTCAAATGCAAACTTTTCCTAGCCATACTAAGAGCTATTAATAGAGAAAGCTCTATTTATACTGAACATTTTGAAAACAATGAAAGTTACAAACCTCTCGTATTTCCTTGATCTTGCAACCACCTTTCCCAATGAGAGAGCCACACTGACTAGCAGGGACCACCAGCCTCAGAGTAACTGGGGGTCTACTGGCAGCTGTGCTATTGGTCATAGAGCTGCTGATGTCCTTCAAAAAGAAATTCATCAGAACAAAAGAATGTAAGTTTCAGCAGATCCCTGGGACCCATAACTGCTATAACGGAACTGTTTTAACCTTATAAGGGAAAGATGTCATGATCTACCATCAGAAAAAGTTCAAATATTGCCTCCCCCCCCTCCCAAAACAACTATTTCTGAAAAGATAAAAACACCTACAAACTTCTTCAGGATTAGCCTTAAATATAGTTTCCTTCATGGAGGGGGTAGGACAGAGTGTGGTAGGAAGAAATTAGTTCTGGAAATTAGAGCTGACTGCAAAGTAAAACAATTATCGAAGTCAAAATTAAACAGAACATTAAGAGGAAGATGAAACAGTGCAATCTAATATTCAAAGAACCAAATCTGCTCTATCAGAGAACTGGGAAGATTAAGTTGTGTACTTCTATGTAACATTATTTTAATTTCTTGGTAATATTACCATTATACAGATAATGAAATTGAGGCCAAGTACTCAATCACATCTAAAAAGCTATAGATTTTTAAATTAAATGACTATATTTGGCTCCAAAGCCCACCATCTTTCCCATAACAATATGCTATACCCAAAAAGTCTTTTTTAACCTAGTTAAATTAAGCCTTCTGAGGATTAAGTGGTGTAAACATCACTTCTCAGCCTAATCTCTGTGTAGTAGCTAGACCTGGAAAGTGCTTAAACATAAGCCCTTAAAGTCAAGGGCAAGTTAAAATATGAATAGATCTTCTGAATGTTTTTTAAACTTCAGGATCTGGATTAGCAGGGCTCTGCAGGTCAAAAGATAACATTTCTGATCTTGGCCATGATAAAATTTCAGGCACCATTAAGTATCCAACCATTAACCCAAGCAGCAGCTAACAGCTCTCCTCTGCCTGTGGTGTCAAATGCACGATTAGCAGCATTACTGAAGAGGGGGAAGAGGCAAATACAGGTCTGACACAACAGTATCAGACTTATTTTCTTAAAAACTTAACTACACCCAAGGTTGAGAAATATCTATTTATTCATACTATATAGTAGTGTTCACCAAGGCACCTAAAGAAAGCACATTTAGATTCACCCAACTGTAATTCAGGGAATGTAGTGCTGAGTAATACAGTACTGTCATACCTTCAAAACGGTCAGTCAAAAAAATGAAAATAGAAGATACTAGTTTCTCACATTTTTTCATGCGGAGTCCCTGGTAATAGTCAAGCAATTTGTTTTAATGATTCAAATGACTTAATGGCCAGATTTTGGTGACACTGAAGTGGGGGGAAGGACTCATAGATATTTATGATCCATTTTTTCCCTGAATTTAAAAGTTCTCAGAAAATCACTAAGCTGTCTAGCACTTTAAAAGGAAGACTATGTGGGGAGGGGTGCCTGAGTGGCTCAGTTGGCTGAGCAGCCAACTCTTGATTTCGGTTTAGGTCATGATCTCAGGGTCCTGGGATTGATCCCTGCGTCTCGGCTCTGTGCTCAGCAGGAGTGGGCTTGAGGAGTCTCTCTGCCTCTCCCTCTGCCACTCCCCTCCTGAGGGTGGGCATGCGTGCAGGTGCGCGCGCGCACACACACACACACACACACACTCTCGCTCTCTAAATAAAAAATAAAACTTAAGGGACGCCTGGGTGGCTCAGTTGGTTAAGCAGCTGCCTTCGGCTCAGGTCATGATCCCAGCGTCCTGGGATCGAGTCCCACATCGGGCTCCTTGCTCGGCAGGGAGCCTGCTCCTCCCTCTGCCTCTGCCTGCCACTTTGTCTGCCTGTGCTCGCTAGCTCTCTCTCTCTGACAAATAAAAAATAAATAAATAAATAAATAATAAAACTTAAAAAACACCCGAAAGTAAAATAAAACAAAGACTAGGAACAGAACGAGAGAGAACAACACACCTCTTCCAGTTTGTCAATGATCATAGCAAAGGCTTTGAAGATCGCGTTAGTGGGTCCAGCCAAAGTGATAATTCTCTCAGGACAATTCCCTTCTGAGATGTTGATACGTGCACCACTCTGGATAAAAAACAAAGCCGAGAGGTTATATAAGACAAAAAGATCTGAGTATATATTGAATAGCCCCCCCCCCAATAAGATAAGCCAAGGAGCTGCCTACATTATTTTGACACAAGGCCAATTTTAGCATTATTTCAAACACTGCTCATGTTTGTCTTCAGACTACAGAAGCTGCCTTAATGCTTGAGTGAACTAAGACACAGGAATTACATTCCCCAGCATACTATATGCCATTACAAATAACCAAACCAGAAAAATACATTTTCCTTTTGAGACCTTTCCCCTTGCAATCACTCATTAATAAGAAAATTTTCGCTTTTAGGACTTAACACTTCCTAAACTCCCCCCACATAACTTACCTCCTCACGCATCTTCTTAACTGATTCTCCTTTCTGTAAGAGGAAAAGTCAAGAGTGAGCTCCAAATGCTATTTCAACCCAGACTGACTAAACAGTAATTAGAGTTGAAGTGAAACTGTCTTACCTTTCCGATGATACTGCCAACTTCCTGCAAGGGAAAAAACTAGCATCAAATAAGAAGAAACTCGAAGTGTTCATTATCATGAACAGGAATTTTTAACTGTCTAAAGCAATGGGAAAACTAAGATTTATAGAAAAGGGGACTGGGTGAGCCTTTTCTTTTCTTTGCTCAAAACATAAATGAGATATCCAAAAATTTGGAAGGAATAATGATGCAGGAATGATTAAATGCTATTGTGCTTAGGATGTTATTTTTTAAAGTACCAAACACATCACCTCCCACCCCCCACCTTAAGTTTTCCAAAATTGTCTGCGCCAAAGAAATCTACTTATCACAAGCGATAGCAACCTCCATAGACAAAACCTTATTATCCAGATATGAGACAGTCTTTGGCTCCAACCTCTAGTTAAGCCTTTCCTGCTCAGTGGAGCTTCCTACTAAAGTCTGTCCATTTTCCCACTATACTCTCATCTACTCTGATAGAGAAGAGTGCTAATGCCAGATGCCCCACAGTGCTAATGTGATGAGCTCCAAGATGCATGCCCTCTCTTCCTGGCCTCTCCCTGAGCAGTTACTATGACCCAATTTCCCAAGCTGGTGCATACCTTTCCATGCATAAGTAGCCGGATGGTGAGAGTGACATTTAATCCACCTTCAATCACACCGGTGTCCATGTCGAGCAGTGTTCTGGGGAGCTGGACTTTGAGTGGTCAAGTCTTTGGTCACTGGTGGGGGTGAAAGCCAAAAACTGAAATGCAAACATGACTAAAATCAGCAAGGGAAAATAGGAGAAATAGTTCCTAAAATCATTTTCACCATTATCAGTGTTTCCAGACTCTTCTCCTTAAATGACAACCTATCAGTTGTGGCAAGCTTGTGTATACCCAGCACAACTGCACTAATGACAACCATTTACAGCTCAGGTTCTGTAGAGTATGGAAGGAGACTTTTCAGTCCGCGCTCCTTAATGGCAGGGTTTCTGCTGACTCTCAGGATGAGGATTCCTTCAATCGGCAATGGTTGTAAGGGAACTGCTGAACGTGCACTTGTCCTTCAGCAGAATAAGCTTTGACATGATACAGAAACACCTGGAAATCATGAGGCCAAACCTCAAACGAACCAACCAGATAGAGGCAGATGACCTTCTGCTTCTTTGTTAGGTAGGAGCTCAGGCTGAAAGCTAGAAAAGACACTAAGTTTTCCTACTCACAGCAATTTCTAGCCAAAAAATTGAGATGTTTCTCACATTAAAATTTCACATCTTGACAGATGACACCAAATAATTTAATAAGATTTAAATCACCCATCTCACCGAAAAGGGCATTATCTATGAAAGCCTTCTATGAAGGCTGGGATTCCATATTTCCCTTTGGGAAACCATTCAGTACATTAAGTACAGCCCGAGTCCTTTTTTCTATCCCCTTTCCCAACCCAACTTGATAACCACTTAGATTTGAAAATTTTCCTTGCTTCTGTGTATTAACCTTTGTTACTACTCCATCTATTCAAATCTATTAAATCTTAAATTTTCGTCTAAAGAAAACAATGAAAATAAAACTGGTACTGCTAAAAATTTATTGTACAGTTGTTTTAAGCAACAGCAGTAATGAATCTTTCCTACAAAGAAAGCTCTTCCCAATCTATCCTCTGAAACAATGTTCCCAATATTTCAATTTTCAAGTAACAAATTACAGGCAGAAAGAGAATCTGGTTTTGGATATACCTTTTCCTACCATACCTCCTTAGGACCCATTAGCTTTAAAAAGGTTCTCCAAAGTTGATAAATTTCTCCAGTGACATTTTTAGAAACCACCCCTTCAAAACTGAACATCAATGAACTCTCCTACAGCTAGTCTTCCTCTTCACAAACCAGCCATGTTTTAACTTTGCTCTAACACAAAGCCCATCCCTAAACATTTAAAAAGTGTTTTTAAGTTGCCGCCAGCTCATTCTGTTGGGCAAGAATGGCAAGCTGCCCCACAGCTACCTCCAAAGCATGATTTAAAAGATGGGCTTTGCATCCCCAAGGCACCTCATTCCCCCATCTTCAAAATAGAATTAACTGCTGGCAAAATCCCAGAATTCGTGGACAAACAACAGTGCTGGGGGGGGAGGGGAGGCAGAGTGGAAAAGGGGAGACGAGTTACGTCTGTAAGAATGACTTTTTCTTTTTAATGAGATATGATACAACACTGGCAGTTTAGCTTCTTATCTCCACTCAAATTTAACAGGAATCACTTTACAAACACCACAATAACGCAATTAAGAAAGGGCAAGAACACTGAAAATCTTTTAGAAGGCCATTTCGTGATTAAGGCACAAAGCTGCATTTCTAACTCCAAACATCCAAGAAATCCGTGTCATTTGCTCCTGACTGGTCAATGTAAGTGTACCCAATCCCAGCAATCCAGCTGTTAATCCTGCAGTCCATTACCCCTTCTCCTATAAATAGCTCGGCCTGGGTCTATATCGGCAGGCATTTTGTAATTTCAAAATTCGTTACCCGGAAAGAACGTCCTGAATAACTCGGTAACTGGGAGCCCGTTTACCCTTTAACTCCGCCGCCCCCCTCCCCTCGGTCATCCAAGCATTTTCCAATTAAAAAATGCCCCCCCCATCCCTCCACTAGAAAAGAGAGAAGGGAAAAAAAAATAAACGGTTCGGTCGGGGGGGGGCGCTGCGATCCAGGGGGAGGGGCCGGACTACTAGCGCCTCCTCGTGTGGCTGCGCCAGCGCCTGACCCCCGCGGGGAGCCGCGCTCACCCGCCCGGCCAGCAAGCCGGCCATCGCCTCCCCCCACCCCCTTCAACCAACAAATCCACCGCCGCCCCCCCTACCGCGCGCGCGCCCTCCTTGACTCCTGCGCAGCCGCCACCGGGAAAAGGCGGGGGGAGGGGGGTAGGCCTTGAGCGAGGCCTACTAGGCCGCGCCTGAGCCAGGGCCTCGCGTGAATGGCCGGCCAGCCAAAGTGAGGGGGTAGGCGCTCACGCGGTACTACGCGACGCCGGGGCTCGTGACGAGAACCGGAGCCAGCTGAGAAAGATGGCAAGAGGGGAAACAGAGCTATAGCTGGGGGCGGAGGGAGAATTTTGAAGCTTACCTGCAGGCGCGAGGCGACTGAGGGGAAAAGGGGAGCGGGCGGGAAGGGGAAGGGCGGGAGGCCGGGGGCGGAACAATAGGGGCGGGCGGGAAGGCGAGGGGGGCCCCGCGGGCGGGCGGAGGAGGAAGGGGGGGGTGGAGGAGGAGGAGGAGGAAGGGGGAAAGAGACCCCGGGGCGGGTGGAGGGCGGCGGAGGGCGGGCGGGCGGGCGGAGGGCGGGCGGGCGGGAGAGGGCGCAGGCTGCGGCTGCTCCGGCTGCTGCCTCTGCTGGTCTGGGAGGGGGACGGGGCGGAGCGGCCCGCTTTCAACCCCGCGCACCCTCCGACCCCGGAAGCGCTAACCGCCCCGGGGGCCGGCGAGGCGACTGCGTCGTCCAAACCTTCCCCACGCAATGCGGACGGCCTCCCAACAGCCTAGAGCGGCTCCGTTGACAGCGTCAGCACCAGTGAGACAACACCTGGTAGCCAATAGCCAAATCTTTGATAGAGCGGCTGCGTAGGGACAGGGAGGAAGCTAGTGGCCCCTAGCGGGCTGATTTTCATTTTCCAAAGAAAGTGAGTGAGGAGAGAGTTGGCAGTCGCCATGGATAAAGGAGAAGGGATGGGTGAGAAGAGAAGAGACGGCAAAACCCACAGAAGTCTGTAGTAATACTCAAAAGGAAAAAAGAAGAAAAAAAAAGAAAAGGAAGATTAAAAAACCTAATTTGCAACACTGAAGGCAACTTTTACACCAACTCCTTACTCTGAAAATTAGTAATTGAAAGAAAAGAATTAAGCCTTTACTCCCTCTTAGTAAGAACTGTAGTTCATCCGTTGTTGATAAGGGAAAACTCTTTTTTAAAAGATTTCCATCTAATAAATGTAATAAGAATGAAAGAGTTAGAAAATCACCATCCACTCTGCAACCCAAAATGAAATAATTCATTCAGGCCGGTGGCATCAGTCATCAAAACTTTAAGTGACAGGCTGGTGGGGGGGAACGAGATATTATCATGGGGCCAAATATCACCACACACATTACTGGCAAATTGTACAGGGGGAAAAAAAGACATCTAAAATGGAGAGATCTGATAATCACCACTTACCCAAGTGATCAAACTTTGCAACACTAATAGCAGGACAACTCTGACATTACATGGTCCTTGATGAGATAAAATAAATACATAGCATTGTCTATTAAGTATTTTTGTCAAAAATGTTTAATCTTAATCTTACCAACCTTACGACCTAATTTGCAATGCTCAGGAAATATATGAGGGCTAAAGGAATAAGTTAAACACATCACTCTACAAGGAGATAATCAACAAACTTAGAATGTGAAAAGTCTGCAAAACAACTACCCCAGGGGGTGCCTGGGTGGCTGTCAGTTAAGATCCGCCTTTGAAAAAAAAAAAAGATCGGCCTTTGGATCTCAGGGTCGGGGGATCCAGACCTGCCTCAGGCTCTCTGCTCAGCAGGGAGTCTGCTTCTCCCTCCTGCTCTCTCTCTCAAATAAATAAAATCTTTAAAAATAACGAAATAGG
>ML105653.1:0-17471 GCA_003697995.1 Taxidea taxus jeffersonii | reverse complement strand
CTCCCCCTGCTTGTGTTCTCTCTCCCGCTGTGTCTCTCCGTCAAATGAGTAAATAAAATCTTAAAAAAAATTTTTTTTAGGGAACAAAGTTACGGTTGCAGTAGCTGACAAATTCTTCATTTGTATACGAAAGGTCCTTAACCTTGAAGACTGAAACTTCAAAAGATAAGGAATCCCAATAAACCCTTTAATTCAATTTTTAAATCATCATTTTTATCTTTTCTTTGTTATCCTACTACTGGCAATTGCTGAAAGAATGCCCCCTCCCATATGACCCCTTATATACAAGGCTTTTTTACTTAATATGAGTTGCAAGAAAACTCTTGGGATAATAAAAAAGGTGGCCTAACCTTATTAGCCCTACGCACTGAGTTTAGAGTAATTGGCATAAACTATGAAGTAATATGAAGTTGAAAATTTTAACTATTAATAACAACAACGACTAACCTACTGAGACCTTGCCAGGTACCAGACACTGTTCCAGGAACTTTACAGGTTATTAACTCATTTAATTCTCTAACAACATCTCACATCAGTGAGATAAATGCTATTATTGCCCCTAGTCTACACAGTTTGTTAAATAACATGTCCAATATCCTGTGAGTGGCAGAGATGCCATTTAAACTCAAAGCGGTCTGGCTTCGACACTGTGAGACACAACTTACTGTAATGAGAACACCAAAGACTGGGACTCATCTCCACCGACAGCTCTTTTCTTTCACTCGGGGGTAACATGCAACTATTATGAAAAATGACAGTAACAGTAAATACAGAAACAGTTAACCACTGTGAACTCACAAATGTACTATTTGTTTTTTTTAAAGATTTTATTTATTTATTTATTTATTTATTTGACAGACGGATATCACAAGTAGACAGAGAGGCAGGCAAAGAGGCAGGCAGAGAGAGAGAGAGAGGAGGAAGCAGACTCCCTGCTGAGGAGAGAGCCCCATGTGGGGCTCCCTCCCAAGACCCTGGAATCATGACTGGAGCCGAAGGCAGAGGCTTTAACCCACTGAGCCACCTAGGCACCCCCAAAACAGAAATGTTTGAGCCTTGTTCTTAGGGAGTTTACATCTCAGGGAGCAAGCACACACTGTGAGAAAACAACAAGCATTCCTTGATCAAGAGAAGCTTTTTGTCACTTCTGGCAAAACAGCTCCTGATACCACTAACCTTTCACACAGACCCAAAATATCATCAGACTTCTCTTTTTTTTTTTTTTCCCTTAATTTTATTTATTTGAGAGAGAGAGCACAAGGGAGGGTGGAGGGGCAGAGGGAGAGGGAGAAGCAGGATCCTAGCAGAGCAGGACTCTGGGATTACGACCTGAGCAGAAGGCAGATGTCTTAAGACAGACACTTAACTGAGCCACCCAGGCACAACCAGACTCCTTCCTTCATCTGAAAATAGCCATTTCTCCTTGCCAGCACTGATCTGATAGTCTCACTTTCCCAACTGCACCTTCTAATGTAAATGCTATTGTTTTCAAGTTGGTTAGTCCTAGCTTCTCTTCCCGTTACAAAACTGGTACACTTAGTGATGTTTTTATAACATCACGGTTGCTTAGTTTTACCTAATATCTATTATTAGCATTTCTTCTTGATTTGTTCTTCTTTCTCCCTGAACTATATGTATTTTTGGTGAGAAAAATTCCCAATTTTTGCTGGTCTGAAATGATTTTAATTTGTTCCCTTTGCAGAAAGTTTTGCAGGACACTGATTTCTAGTTCGACCACTGTTTTCCCGTCACACATGAAGGATGACACTCTACCACTTTCTGGCTTCCACTGTTGCTATTAGTAAGTCACCTTTCAATGTAACTGTCATTCACTTTTTGTAGTTAAATTTCTCTTTTCTGACTTCTTTTAGTACTTCTCTTTTTCGTGTGTTCCAAATTTTGCAATGATACACCTGGCATGGATTTTTATTTACTTTGCTTAAGATTCAGAGGGCTTTCTAGGTATCAGTTGGTATTTTTCATCAGAGCTATAGAACTATTTTACAGCCATTAGCTCCTCAAATACTGCCTGTTCTCCATTTCTTATCTCCTTTTAGAGCTTCAATTAAATCCATGTTAAACCTTTTCTCCCCATTCTCCAAGTTGTTCTATTTCTCTTAATTTCCATCTCTTTTTTTCTCTGCAAAACATTATGGACAGATTCTACAGATCTACCTTCTGGTTCACAAATTCTGTCCTTCAACTGCTAATTAATATGTGCATCAGGTTTTTAATTTGAGGTTATTTTTTATCTTTAAAAGTTCTAATTTTCAAATGTGTATGACTGTTCGTTTGATCCTCTGTTCCCCAATCATTTTCCCAATCTTATATTTTATTTCTTTAAACATATTAATATTTTCTATATCTGGCATATGATAGTTCTGACCTCAATAGACTGAGTGTGATTTTTTTTGCCATATATTTTTTTCCTGTAGGATCTTACTCATTGTACCTCGTTTCCTTGAAGGTTTTATGGATCCCTGATGATGCACTGCTCAATTTCCTTACAACTTTATCTGTGGGAATTATTTGAGGTCTTAATATGAATTTTTTTTTAAATATTTTATTTATTTATTTGAGAGGGAGCAAGAGCAGCAGGGAAGGGCAGAGGGAGAGAGGGAAGCAGACTCCCTGTTGGGATCATTACCCAAGTGGAAGGCAGCCACTTAACCAATTAAGCCATCCAGGCACCCCTGCAGTAAACTTTGAACTCCTCTAAAAAAAATTAAGGCTAGTGATCCGAAGGGGCACATGTACCGAATGTTTATAGCAGCAATGTCCACAATAGCCAAGTTATGGAAAGAACCTAGATGTCCATCAACAGATGAATGGATAAAGAAGATGTGGTATATACATACAATGGAATACTATGCAGCCATCAAAAGAAATGAAATCTTACCATTTGCAACGACACGGATGGAACTAGAGGGTATTATGCTTAGCGAAATAAGTCAACTGGAGAAAGACAACTATCATATGATCTCCCTGATATGAGGAAGTGGAGATGCAACGGGGGTGGGGGTTAAGGGGGTAGGAAAAGAAAAAATGAAACAAGATGGGATCGGGAGGGAGACAAACCAAAAGAGACTCTTAATGTCATAAAACAAACTGAGGGGGGTGGGAGGGAGGGGGTTTGGGAGAGGGTGGTGGGGTTACATTATATGTTTAAATAAAAAAATAAAAAATGAAAAAAAAATCCCATTAAATATAACATCCTTAGGGAAAAAAAATTAAGGCCACAAAATAATAAAACCTTAATTAAGCCTTAGTTTTAAAATGTTTTCACTCAATGAGGACCATAAAGATCAAACATACATACTGTTAGAATAAGGAAATTCAGAAAAGCAGCAGAATACAAAATCAACACAATAAATCAGCTGTATTTCTATACACTCACAATGAACGATTCACAAATGAAATTAAGAAACAATTCCAGGGGCATCTGTGTGGTTCAGGCTCTTAGGTGTTTGCCTTCAGCTCAGGTCATGATCCCAGGACTCTGGGATTGAGCCTGCTTCTGCCTGTGGCTTCCCCGCTGGTGCGTGCACTCTCTATCAAACAAATAAAATCTTTAGAAAAAAATTCCATTTACAATAGCATCAAAAAGAATACTTAGGAAAAAAACTTAACGAAAGAGGAAACAGAAGCATACACTGAAAACTATAAAACAATGCTAAAAAAGATAAAAACACAAATAAGTAGAAAAACAAATAAATAGACATCCCAAGTTAATGGAAGGCAAGATGTAATACTGTTAATGTGTCAATACTATTCAAATCACGGGTGCCTGGGTAGCTCAGCTGTTGGGCATCTGCTCTCAGCTCGGGGGTCGTGACCCCGGGGTCCTGGGATAGAGCTCCATGTCTGGCTCCCTGCTGGGCAAGGAAGCCTGCTTCTCCCTCTCCGGCTCCCCCTTGCTTATGTTCCCTCTCTCACTGTCTCTATCAAATAAATGAATGGAATCTTAAAAAAAAAACAAAAAAACATATATATACTATTCAAAGCAATCTATGAATTCAAAGCAATTCCTATGAAAATTCCAACAATGATTATGCTAAGTGAAATAAATGAGTCACAAAAAGGTAAATACTGTACATACGATTCCACTCATATGAGTTACCTGAAGTAGTAAAACTCATAGAAACAGAAAGTGGAATAGCAGTTATCAGGGTTATGGGGATAAGGGGAATGGAGAGTTATTTAATGGGTACAGAGTTTGTTTAGGAAGGTAAAAAAGGGGCACTTGGGTGGCTTAGTCGTTATGCATCTGCATTAGGCTCAGGTCATGAGTTCAGGGTCCTGTGATGGAGCCCCACATTGGGCTCTCTGCTCACCAGGAAGAAGAAAAAGGAAGCTTCCAAATTCATTTCTGCAAGGCCAGCATTACCCTGACACCAAAACCAGACACAAAAACAAAACAAAACAACAACAAAAGCTATAGGTCAATAACCCTGATGAACAGAGATACTAAAATTTACCCCAACAAAATATAACAAACTGCATTCACCAATACATTAAAAGATCATTAGCCATGATCGAGTGGAATTTATTTAGCTGAAACAAAGTGGCTCAATACCCACAAATCAATTATTTGGTCCAGCAAAGCAGAGCACCAAACCAATCAATGTCATACACCATATTAACAAGATGAAGGATAAAAATCAAATGATCATCCCAACAGATACAAAAAAAAAGCATCTGACAAAATTCAACATCCATTCATAATAAAAACACTCAACAATGTCGGCTTAGAGGGAATACATAAAAAAGGTCACATACGAAAAACCCACAAATAATGTGATACTCAACAGTGGAAAACTACTCTCCCTTTAAGACAAGAATGCCCACTGTAGTCACTTGCCCACTCTATAGTCACTTTATTTTTTTAAGATTTTATTTCTTTATTTGTTTGTTTATTTATTTGACACAGAGAGAGAGAGAGAGACAGCGAGAGAGGGAATACAAGCAGGGGCAAAGGGAGAGGCAGGCTTCCCGCTGAACAGGGAGCTGGATGCGGGGCTTGATCCCAGGACTCTGGGATCATGACCTGAACCAAAGGAAGCCACCTAACGACAGAGCCACCCAGGTGCCCCCAACTCTAGTCATTTTTATTCAACACAGTATAGGAAGTCCTAGTCACAGCAATCAAATAATTAATTAATTAATTAGTTAATTAATAGCATCCAAATTCATAAGGAAAAAGTAAAACTGCCACTATTTGCAGATGACGTGATACTAAACATAGAAAACCCTAAAGACTCCACCAAAACACTGTTAGAATAAATTAATTCAATAAAGCTGTGGGATTCAAACTTAATATAGAGCAATCTATAATGTTTTCTTACAATAATGAAGTAGCAGAAAGAGAAAAATAATTTCATTTACATTTGCACCAAAAAGAATACAATACCTCGGAATAATCTTAATTGAAAAACTAAAAGATCAGTACTCTGAAAACTATAAAACACTGATGAAAGAAATTAAGGATGAAACAAACAAATGGAAAGATATACTGTGTTCATGGACTAGAAGACTGAAAACTGTTAAAATATCCTGCCCAAAGCAATCTACAGATTCAATGCACTCCCTACCAAAATATCAATAGCATTTTTCACAGAACTAGAACAAATAATCCTAAAATGTGTATGGTATCACAAAAGACCCCAAACAGCCAAAGCAATCTTGAAAAAGAAAAGCAAAGCTTCAGGCATCACAATCCCAAATTTCAAGATATACAATACAATGATATAAAAATTTTTTACAATGATTAAAATGATATAAAAATCAAAACAGTATGGAACTGGCACAAAAAGAGGCACCTAGATCAATGGAACAACAGAACAGAGTCCAGAAATAAATCCACACTTACAATGGTCAATTAACCTACAACACAGGAGGCAAAAGAGTATCTTCACTAAATGTTGCTGAGATAACTGGACAGCCACGTGCAGAAGAATGAAACTGGACCACTTCCTCATACCACATACAAAAATAAACTCAAAATGGATTAAAGATCTAAAAATGGATTAAAGACCTGAAACTATAAAACTCCTAGAAGAAAATATAGCCAGTAATCTCTTTGACACCGCCTCAGCAACATTTTTCTAGGCATGTCCCCTCAAGCAAGGGAAACAAAAGTAAAAACAAACTATTGAGACTACCCCAAAATAAAAAGCTTTTGTACAGCAAAGGAAAGATCAACAAAACTGAAAGGCAACCCACAGAATGGGAGAAGATATTTGCAAATGATATATCGGTAAGGGGTTAATATCCAAAATATATAAAGAATTTTTTTTAAAGATTTTATGTATTTATTTGACAGAGAGAGACAGAGAGAGAGCGAACACAAGCAGGGGGAGAGGGAGAGGGAGAAGCAGGCTTCCCACCAAGCAGAGAGCCCGATGTGGGCCTCGATCCATGACCTGAGCCAAAGACAAACACTTAACAACTGAGACACCCAGGCGCTTATATAAAGAATTTATAAAACTCAACACCAAAAACACAAATCATTTGATTTAAAAATGAGCCAACGACTTGAATAGACGTTTTTCCAAGGAAGACATACAGATGGCCAAAAGACGTGAAAAGATACTTGGCCATTTCTAATTATGGGGGAAATGGGAATCAAAACGACAAGGAGAGAGCACCTAACACCTGTCAGAATGGCTAGTATCAAAAAAGACAAGAGGGGTGCCTGGGTGGCTCAATTAAGCATCTGCCTTTGGCTCAGGTCCTAGGATCCAGGCCCATGTCGGGCTTTCTGGTCAGCAGAGAGCCTACTTGTCCCTCTCCCTCTGCCTGCCACTCGGCCTGCTTGTACTCTCTATGTCAAATAAGTAAAATCTTAAGAAAAAAAAAAAAAAGACAAGAAATAACAAGTGTTGGTAAAAATGTGGAGGAAAAGGAACCTTCATACACTGCTGATTGGAATATAAATTGGTACAGCCACTGTGGAAAACACTACAGAGGTTCCTCAAAAAGTTAAAAACGAAACACCGTAAGACCCAGTAATTCCACTACTGCGTATTTACCCAAAGAAAACAAACAAACAAAAACCCACTAATCTGTAAAGATATTAGAAATATATATATATATGCACCCCTATATTTGCTGCACTATTTACAATAGCTGTGATATGGAAGCACCTATCAACAGATGAACAGATAAAGAAAACATGGTGCATGTATACAGTGGAATTATTACCTAGCCATAAAAAAGGATGACAACATGGTTGGACCCAGAAAGTATTATACTAAGTGAAATAAGTTGGAGAAAGACAAATACCATATAATTTCACTTACATGTGTAATCCAAAGGACAGATGAACAAACAAACAAACAAAAAAAAAAAAGAAACTAACCCATAAATACAGAGAGCTACTGGTTTCCAGAGGAGGGGGGTAATGGGATAGGCAAAATAGGTGAAAGGGACTGAAAGGCTTCCAGCTATGGAATGAGTAAGTCATAGGGATGAAAGGTACAGCATAGGGAATATGGTCAGTAGTACTGTAATAGTGTTATATAGTGACAAATGATAGCTACACTTTTGGTGAGCACTGGTAAGACTGCTATCCAATCACTGAAACTAGTGTAACAATGTGTGTCAACTGTACTTCAATTAAAAAAAAAAAGAAAGAAAGAAAGAAAAAAAACCGGGGGGACGGATGGTACCTGGTTGGTTCAGTTGGTAAAACGTGCAACTATTGATCTCAAGGTCGTGAGTTCAAGCCCCACATTTTGCACAGAGCTTACATTAAAAAAAAAAAAAAAAAATTACATGAGGGCCCTCTCATTATATTACTACATTTTATTCTTCAACTTCCTTGTGCCAAGGTCAGGATAAGCATTCCATATCCATGGCCATATTTATTTCTCATTTACCCCTTCACCAGGAGAGTAGCACTTAGGAGTCTCGGCTTTTATACAGAGGTTTCTTATTAGATTCCTGGCTTTGGACAAACTGGATTTTAACCTCTTGAACCTAGCCATATCTAACAGAAGCAAATGTTCAAAATCACTAAGGATGGTCAGAAACTTGTCCAGTGAAAACTGGTGTTAGTGCCTGCTTCCCTCTCAGAATTCCTACTAAAGGAAAGCAGAATATGCTATCCCCAAATACGCTCACACACTGATTACTATTAATTAAAGATACTTGAATAGCACAGGAAATAGAGTCAATAATACTATAATAACTTTGTATGGTGATGGATAACTATCCTCATCATAGCGAGCATTTCATAATGTACATAATTGTCAAACCATTATGTTACTTACCTGAAACTAATACAGTATATCAACTATAAATACTTCAATAAAAAATAAAAACTTAAAATAAAAATAATGGTACCTCAGAAACAGCTGGTGCAAGGAGGACACTCTAACCCTCCCTTGTGACCCCCAGCCCCAAAAGCAATAGATAAATCTCCAGTGTGAGAGGTACCTCTCCCTGCGCCAGGAGGGGAGAATGCACCCTTATCACCAGAGAAGGGGAAATTAGAGCCAAGAAGCCTGTATAAACAAACCTTGTTACTTCTCTACCAACTTACTGCCCCAAGCCCAAACCCCTCTGTTGTCAATTCTTCATCAATTTATTGTTTCTTCGTCTAAAAGGTATAGAAGAGTCCTGCTCTGGTCACTTCTTTGAGTTTCATGTCTGTATGAAGCTCCAATATATACAAAATTGTTTTTCTCCTGTTAATCTGTTTTATGTCAATTTAATTATCAGACCAGCCAAAGAACCTAGAAGGACGGAAACGCTTCCTACCCTACACTACTTTCACTTCTTTTGGGGGATCTGTAATTTTCTTACTCAGTGATTCCTTTCAAAAAGTATTCTATACAATGTTTAAAACTGTAGTTATTTCAGTTGGGAGAGTTCTGAGAGCTCTGTTTATACTGGAAATGGCACTCAGGGTATTACAGTATTTTCTATGTACGAGCTAAGCGATTTGGGGCTAGTTAATTCACCTTTCTGCTTTAGTATCCAGTTGCAAAACAGGATCCCAATACCAAATTCACAGAGTCGTTAAAACTAGTACCCTAGCAAGCATTTGGTAATTCTATCTTCTGATAATTCCTCTTTTCTGATCCTGGGTTACACTGCTTTATTGCCTATTTTTACCACTGATATTGACATTTCTGGTAGAGAACTTAAACATCGTTTTTACTGATCAGCACTGATCGGTGACTGAAAGTGAACAGTTTGCCTGATTTGGCTGATTTTGTTTTCTGTGAATAGTTTTCAGTTTCTTAGTTGACAAGAAGTATTTACCTCCATATGTATTAAGAATAGAGTATAAATTATGCCAGAATAAACTTTAAAAAATTATTTTTCAAGTCAGAGAAGTGAAAAATCATTTTTTAAAGATTTTATTTATTTGTCAGAGAGAGAAAGACCACGGGAGCAGGGGGAACGGCAGACAGAAGGAACAGCAGGCAGAGGGAGAAGCAGGCTCCCCGCTGAGCAAGGAGCCAGATGCAGGACTCGATTCCAGAATCTTGGGATCATGACCTGAGCTGAAGGCAAATGATAAGTAACTGAACCACCCACGGTGTCCCAGAAGTGAAATTTTTAAAATTCATTTGACTTGTTTCATACCAAGATGAAACTTTCTCTGAAGATTAAAGGCCAATTGTTAATTACTTTTTGCAGGCTTTCTGACACTCCATTTAGAAAGAGTTAGTTAGTTGTTCCTTCTGTAATGTTCCCGTTGTACTTTGTTTATACCTCTGCTGTATCACTTACCACATAAACTGTAATTATTTATTTACACTTTCTCTCTCCGTTACAGTTTGATCTCCTTGCAATACAGATCCTGGCTTGTCATGTTAGTATCTCCAGGGCCTGGCACATATAAAAGGCAATTTGCAAATATATGTTAACTCTGATCAAATTAGTTTTTCATTACTTTCCTACATTAACTCCTTAAACATTTGCAATGTGCTTTCTCTCATGTATCATTTTTGCTATTCCTTTGAAAAGTAATTCTATTGAATCTGAAGTTTTATTCTCCATCTGTGCACTCATGAACATAAGCAAATTGCAAATTATGACAGGGAAACTGACAAACCCACCAGTAAAGTGAGATTTTTAATATTCTCTCCAGCTATTCATGGGTCAAGAAGATAAAGTCAGTAAGGGCACAGAAAAATGTGGCAAGAACATTTTACAACGTTTGTCTACCAGACAACTCACATTGCACCTAAAAATTGAAAAAGATGTATTATTTTCAAACACACAGAACATTCATGAAAACTGATCATGTGTTAGGCCACAATCTTTGCCCACAAGGCAATTAAATCAGAAAACAATAAAATAACTAGAAAGCCTATATGATTAGAAATTTTATTATTTCTAAACAACTTGTTAGTCAAAGGGAAATTAAGATGAAAATCAGGGCGCCTAGGTGACTCGGTTAAGCAACTGCCTTCGGCTCAAGTCATGATTCTGTAGTGCCGGAATCAAGTCCCGCATCAGGCTCCCAGCTCCACAGGGAGTCTGCTTCTCCCTCTGATCTTCTCCTCTCTCATGCTCTCTCTCAAATATATAAACAAAATCTTTAAAAAAATAAAATAAAATAAAAATCAGAAAATGCTTAGGGCTGGACCATAACAATACTACACATCAAAACCTGTGAGGGGCACCTGGGTGGCTCAGTGGGTTAAAGCCTCTGCTTTCGGCTCAGGTCATGATCCCAGGATCCTGGGATCGAACCCCACATCGGGCTCTCTGCTCGGCAGGGAGCCTGCTTCCCTTCCTCTCTCTCTCTCTGCGTTCCTCTCTGCCTGCTTGTGATCTCTATCAAATAAATAAATAAAATCTTAAAAAAAGGGATGCCTGGGTGGCTCAGTTGGTTAAGCAGCTGCCTTCGGCTCAGGTCATGATTCCAGCGTCCTGGGATCGAGTCCCACATTGGGCTCCTTGCTCGGCAGGTAGCCTGCTTCTCCCTCTGCCTCTGCCTACCACTCTGTCTGCCTGTGCTCGCTCTCTCTCTCTCTAACAAATAAATAAAATCTTTAAAAAAAAAAAAAACCTGTGAGATTCAACTAAAGCACTATTTACAGAAAAATGTGTAATTTTCAATGCATACACTAAAAAACTAAAAATTGATGAGCTTGGCATCCCAGTTACAGAGTTAGAAAAAGAACAAGAAGGGGCACCTGAGTGGTTAAACATCCGACTCCTGATTTTGGCTCAAGTAATGATCTGATGGGATCATGCCCTGCTCCAAGCTCCTCACTCAGTGGGGAATCTGCTTGAGATTTTCTCTCTCCCCCTCCCTCTGCCCCTCCCTGCCCACTTGTGTGTGCACTCGAGACACTCACACACACTCTCTCTCTAAAATAAATAAATCTTTAAAAAAAAAGAAACTCAAAGAAAATAATAATAAAAGCTGATATAGGGGCACCTGGGTAGCTCAGTGGGTTGGGCCTCTGCCTTCAGCTCAGGTCATGGTCTCAGGGTCCTGGGATCGAGCTCCGTGACTGGCTCTCTGCTCGGCAAGGAGCCTGCTTTCCCTCTCTCTCTCTGCCTTCCTCTCTGCCTACTTGTGATCTCTTTCTCTGTCAAATAAATAAATAAAATCTTTTTTTAAAAAAAAAGAAAGAAAAAAAGCTGATATAAATAAAATAGAAAATAAGTACCAATCCAAAGAGCTGATTTTTTAAAAAGAATAAAAAGCAAATAAACCTCTAGCAAGGCTGACTTAGAAACAAAGAAAAAAGAGACAAATGATATCAGAAGTGAAAAAGAGGAAATAAATCCAAATGCTGAACAGACTAGACAGATAATAAAAAGGTATTATGAACCAAGAAAATTTGAAAAGTTACATTAAGGGGCACCTGGGTGGCTCAAGGGGTTAAAGCCTCTGCCTTCGGCTCAGGTCATGATCCCAGGGTCCTGGAATTGAGCCCCACATTAGGCTCTCTGCTCAGCGGGGAGCCTGCTTCTCCCCTTCTCTCTCTCTGCCTGCCTCTCTGCCTACTTGTGATCTGTATCTGTCAAATAAATAAATAAAATCTTTAAAAAAAAAAAAAGAAAAGGAAAGTTACATTAAATAAATTCCTAGAAAAATACAACTTAAAAGTTTCAATCAAAAACAAATTCTTCTCTAAACTGTTCAAAAGATTTAATTCAATGCTGATCAAAATCCCAACAGGATTTTTGTGAAACTTGACAAACTTACTCTAAAATTTATACTGAAAAGCAAAGTCTAAAAAAAAAACAAAAACTGAACATACTCTTTTTTTTTTTTTTGTCAGAGAGAGAGAGCGCGCGCGAACTAGCACAGGCAGACAGAGAGGCAGGCAGAGGCAGAGGGAGAAGCAGGCTCCCCGCCGGAGCAAGGAGCCCAATGTGGGACTCGATCCCAGGACGCTGGGATCATGACCTGAGCCGAAGGCAGCTGCTCAACCAACTGAGCCACCCAGGCGTCCCTGAACATACTCTTGAAGAAGAGTAATTATCCAAGGGGATTTAGCATATATTATCTTACTATAAAGCTATTATAATTAAGACAGTGTAGTATCAACACAGGGTGCATAAACAAACCAATGAAACCCAACAGAGGGGTGCATAGGTGGCACCTTTGGCTCAGGTCAAGATCCCAGGGTCCTAGAATTAAGCGCTGCATCCCACCTGGCTCCCTGCTCTGGGAGGAGTCTGCTTCTCCCTCCCCCTATGTTCCTCCCTCTCCCTCTGCTTCCCCCTCCCACTGCTTCAGCTTGCTCTTTCTGTCAAATACATACATACATACATACATACATACATAAATAAATCCATCTTTTTTAAAAAAAGGAAACCTAATAGAGAGCACAGATAGATTCATACGTATACACTGAATCTTGATATATGCAGGGGTAGCGCTGCCGATAAATAAAGAATAAATTTTTCAATAAACTGTTGACATAAATGAATATTCCCTGGATAAAAAAATGAGACTGGGGGGCGCCTGGGTGGCTCAGTGGGTGAAGCCTCTGCCTTCGGCTCAGGTCATGATCTCAGAGTCCTGGGATCGAGTCCCGCATCGAGCTCTCTGCTACCCCCTTTCTCTCTGCCTCCTTGGGCTCTCTGTCTCTGTCAAATAAATAAAATTTAAAAAAAAAATTTTTTTTTAATTAAAAATTTAAAAAAATGAGACTGGATCTCTCTATCACTTCACACATATAAATTAATTCTAGGTGGGTGCAAACATTTGAAAGGCAAAACTTTAAAACTTTAAAAAGACAATACAGAAGTTTATTTTGGGACTTCCAATAGGGAAGGGTTTTATAAACAAGATACAAAGAGTCTTACCACTAGAGGAAAAGACAGGCAAATCTGACAGCATTAAAATTAAGAAGTTCAGTTATTAAAAGACACCATAAAAACTGAAATATTGGCAACTCAAATAATCAAAAAAGGATTAATGTCCAGAATACATAAAGAACTCATGACATTTTTTTTTAAGATTCTGTTTATGTATTTGACAGAGAGAGTCATCGAGAGAGGGAACACAAGCAGAGGGAGTGGGAAAGGGAGAAGCAGGCTTCCGGCAAAGCAGGGAGCCCATGTAGGGTTTGATCCCAGGACTCTGGGACCCTGACCCGAGCCAAAGTCAAATGCTTAACTGACTGAGCCACCCAGGTGCCCCAAGAACTCATGATCTATTAAAGAAAAAAATGAAATGAAATGAAAAAATGAACCACCCAACTTTTAAAAAGGCATAAGATATAAACAGGTAATCCCTGAGTAAGAAATGTAGTCCATAAACATAAAAAATACCAGTCTTATTCATAATTAGTTAACTACAAATCAAAATTACAAAGAAACACCACTTCATACTCACCAGACTAACAAAAATTAAGTCAGTAACTAGGAATCACGGGTTTGATGGCATTCTTATTCACTGCTAGCCAAAGTATAAACGGTATAACCACTGTGAAAAACAACTCAGCTTGCCAGAGTGTCTTAGTTTTCTACTGCCACTTATATGGGCTGAATTGTGTTCCCCCCTGAAAAGATGTTGAAATCCTAACCTTCGGTACCTCAGAAGGTGACTTTATTTGGAAATAAGGTCTTCACAGAAGTAATTAAGTTAAAATGAGGTCATTAGCGTGGGCCCTAATCCTATACATAAAGGGGCCCTTACATAAAAGGGAAATCGGGACACAAAGACAGGCTCCGAAGGAAAACTACATGAAGACACACAGAGAAAGTGCCATGGGAAGGTGAAGGCAAAGACAGGGGTGATGTATCTACAATACAAAAAATGCCTAAGATTGCCAGCAAACCACCAGAAGCTGGGAGACAGGCATGGAACAGCTTCTCCCTCAAAGCCCTTGTAAAGGAAACAACCGTGCCTGGTGACACCTGATCTTGGACTTCCAAGCTCCAGGACAGAGACAATGGATCTCTGTGGCACAAGCCACAAGTCTGTAGTACTTTGTTACTGCCACATGTAAACTGTTACAGCAGTTAATGCAAAGGCACACATTCCTTTAATAGATAACAAGAAATTCAGTGGTATAAAACAACACAAACTTATTATCTTACAGTCGTATGGATCAGGCTGGTTTGACTGAGCTAAATGCAAGGTATTGGCAAGGCTTCGTTACTTTCTGGGAGCTCTAGGGAAAAATCCCTTTCCCTATCTTTTCCAGCTTTGAAACAGTACCTGCTTTCCTTGGCTCCAGGCCACCTTCTCCCATTTCAAAGCCAGAGGTGGATTGAGTCTCTCTCACACTGTATTATTCTAACTGTAATGCCAACTGTCACAATCTCTTTTCTGTGATCTCTTCTGTCTTCCTCTTCCACTTTTTAAGGGCCCTTGAAATTACTCTGGATCCACCCAGATAATCCTGGTTGATCTCCCCATCTCAAGGCCCTTAACTTAATCTCATCTGCCAAGTCCCCTCTAGCCATGTAAAGCAACAAATCTATAAATTCCAGGGATTAGAACAAGGACATCTTCGTAGTGCCATTATTCTGCCTAGTAAAGCTGAACACAAACATACCTTACAACTCAGCAATTATTCTGCAAGATACACGCATGCACCAGGAGATATTTACAAGAATTTTCACAGCAGCATTATACATCACAGCAAAAAAACTGAAGACCACCGAAGGGTCCATGAACAGTGGAATGGATAAATAAATTTTACTTAGCCATAAAATGAAATACTATATAGCACTGAAAATTAACTACAACTATAATCAACATGGATCAATCACAGAAAACATCAGAAAAAAAAAAAAAGTTATGGAAGAATCCATACAGCATGATTCTATTTACTTAAAGTTCAGACATAGGCAACACTAAAACCACATTATTTACTTAGGAAACATTCATGAGGATTATAATTATAAAGATAAGCAACGGAATTAATAGGAAAAAAAAAAATCAGGACGTATGTGTTGCCTCCCGCACAGGGAGGAGATGCAAAATGGGTTACAAAGGACAAAGAAAATGAGTGGTGAGGACATGACTTTAGTTTTATTTTCTTCTTTAAACTGTATAAAAATATACATATGTATAGTCTTTCATGTATGGCATTTCTCATTTACAAATTTAAACATTAACTAAATAAATGTAAAATACAATGAATTCAAGTTGTATAAAATCTAAGGAAGAAGTAGTCAAACAATGTACTCTCATTGATAGAGGAGGGATAAAGATCTTTAAAAAGATACCTGCTAGGTAGCAATAGTGCAGGGAAAGTTCAAGGTTGTAAAAAAAAAAAAAAAGCAGGAAATACATTCTTCCACCCCAACTTCTAGGAAGGAGCTTCTAACAATCACTTAAAAGGGGATTAACTTGTATATGATAAGGTGAACAATGTCATAAACTGTCAGAAATGACTCAGAACACAGCTCTTCTCAAGTTTTGCTTGGCTAACACAGTTGTCCAGTTTGTTTTGTTCAGATTGAATGCCCTTAGGCAAAGTAGGCAATCGTCATCATTCACTTCCATTCTTCTTTCCCTCCCCTCCTTCCACAACATGTTAACAGAAATGTGTTATGGAGCTGGCCTCTAAAGACACTGGAGTTTGAGGCCAGCTGCATCCCAACGAGTCACCCTGAAACAACCACATCAGGTACCAAGTATGTCTTCCAGGTCATTATGAACCAGGTGATCAAGAGTCTCTCCTATCTTCTCTCCTTTCTCTCTCCCGTCACTCTCCACTCCCCCCACCTCTTTTTACCAAGGATATCATTTACCACATAATTGGAGATAACTGGCAAAATTGAAGACAGCCTTGGAAAACTACGACTGCAGGCACATTTATGCTTTTTACGGAAAATATAGGAGACTAGGAGCCAAGACCTGGGCTCTATTCCCCGTATCCCAGTATTTCACAGCATAACCTAGACAGGGTATTATCTCTCTGGAGTTGAATTACTCTCCTTTATATAAAATGACCTTTCAATTAGATAAATTGTAAATCTCTTCCATAGCTATATAAATATATTTATGTTGAAGTAAACTGGAAATTTTCAGCAAATGTAGCTTGTTCTTGCTTTGGATGGGGTATGGGAAAGTGGGAGAATGTGCTAGGGAAATAGGCTGACATGGTAACTGAATGGGAAAAAGGAAAGAAACTAAAATGGGCCTCCCTCTGAGGATAGAAAGTCAGAGGGCAATGAAAAAAACTTTATAAGGTTTTATTCCTGGTTGACTCTATTTACCTTTCACTTGGTATGGGAAAACATAAATGATGGAGATGTTATCATTTTATTCGATATAATGAAAATATTATTTCTCACCTCATCACTACTTCACGTGATTTGTTACCTCTTTTTTTCCATCTTTTATTTTTAAATATGGCCAACTTTGCTATAACGGAGCTTTGTCCTCAGCTTACGCATTGATTTGGGTAAAGATTCTTAATCTTAAATAAGATTTTCTTAAAGGAGATTTCTCCTTTCTTAAAGGAGATTTCAGGGGCACCTGGATGGCTCAGTGGGTTGAGTCCCTGCCTTCAGCTCAAGTCATGGTCTCCAAGTCCTGGGATCAGGCCGCACTGGGCTCTCTGCTCACCGGAGAGCCTTCTGCCCCCTCTCTCTCTGCCTGCCTCTCTGCCTGCTTGTGATCCCTCTCTCTCTCTGTCAAATAAATAAATAAAATCTTAAAAAAAAAAAAAAAAAAGGAGATTTCAACCAGTGTGAATGGTAAAAGAGGAAAAAATCTACACATCAATAACAATAAGCAGTCCTCAAATAGCCAGAACCAAGGATGGATATGAGGAAGGGGTGTTCCATAAATCCCAGATGGCTTTTTTAAAAACAAAACAAGCAAAAGGCTAAAAGCAGGTTATAAAGGACTTTGCAAGCAAGGGTCAAGAGCATGAACTTTATCCTGCGAACGAACAATGAAAAGCCTAAGAGATTTTTAAGAGTGAGTGATTTGATTAAATCTGTGTTTTTGAAAAATAATATAGATGGCAGAGTACAGACAATATTTACAAAATACAGCATAAAATAATTACATACGT
>ML105652.1:24457-50003 GCA_003697995.1 Taxidea taxus jeffersonii | reverse complement strand
AAAAAAAAAATCTTAAAAAAAAAAAGATTTATTTGCTTATTTTAGGGGGGAGCAGCAGAGGGAGAGGGAAAGAGAATCTTAAGCAGACCCCATGCTGAGTGCGGAGCCTGACATGGGCTCGATCCCACAACCCTGAGATCATGACCTGAGCTGAAACCAAGAGTCAGATGCTTAACTGACTGAGCCACCCATTTGCCCTGAGAGTCTGCATTCCTAACATCCTTCCAAGTGATGCCAGGGCTGTAGGTCCACAAACAAACTGTGAGATGCAAGGTCCTATGAGGAAACTTCCTCCATAAAAACCTCCCAGTGTGCTCTAGCATCCACTGCCCTTCACGGCCCCACTCTCAACAGACTTTCTCACACCATTTTGCACACACTGCCATTTAGCTTCAGTTTCATGGAGGTAAGTCTCATTTTCCCAATTCAGTTTTAAGGTAACTTTCCTCTTAACTTTCTCTCTTCTAGTGTTTATTGAGTAATTTCTTTATACCAGGTACTGTGCTAAGTGTTAATTTCATTTAATTCTCAGGGATAAGGTCAGCACTATTATTACCATCAATTAACAAGTGAGAATACTGAGGCACAAAGAGGTTAAATAGACTGCCCAAGGTCACCCAGCTAGCAAGTGGTAAAACCAGGACACAAACACCGTTTGACTCCAGAGCCTGAGCCCCCAATTATTAATGCTTCGTTAAGATTGTGCCTCACTGGAATGGTGCCAAATATATTTTTATAATTGCTGCAACACCTCGTCCAGTGTTATTTCTAATAGAGAGAAGCAGAGTAAAAATCTCTTTTCCAAATAAAGAAGAAACACATAAATGCTGTTTTTTTCCTTTTCTTTCTTATTTTCCTTTCTTTTCTTTCATTCTTTCCTTTTCTTTTTTCTTTCTTTCTTCCTTCCTTCCTTCCTTCCTTCCTTTCTTTCCTTATTTCCTTCCTTCCCTCCTTCCTTCCTTCCTTTAACTGGCTGCTTAATGAAACCTGTGGAGCTGAGTTTCAGGGAATCAGGACTAAAATTATCAGACAAAAGTCCAATAATATGCACTTGGTTAAACTGCCTATTATTAGAATCTTGTCTTGAGAAGTTAGCCTATGTGGCGCCATTTAACCTGTGGTGTATTAAAATCTGTTGTAATGAGATTTCAGTATATACCATACTGTATCCTGTTGATGAGAGGGAAAAAAATTGGTTATTATAAAAGTGAAGGTTCTATGTAAGATATTCTTGGTCACAAAGAGGACCCTGATTCCATACAAAGTTGCAGAAAGGAGATGAAGATGTAATAATCTTGTACCAGTTTGCAGAGCTGCCCCGTTAAGTGCTGTTCATAATATGATTCCCCCTTTTTAAGAAATCATTTCCACTATTACAAAAATGAAGCCAAATAGAGAGCATTTCTTAAGAGCACAAAGAAAGCGGCACCCCATTTTGGAGGTAAGTATGTAACATCCCAGTTCCATATTTTGGGAACCACCCCCATTCTGTTTATGCATGGTGGCAAACGGTATGGAGCCTACTAGAAAACACCTGGGAAATAAACATTTTGCAAGTACTTTGTTTTGATGATTTTGGGAGAATGTGAAAGCCCAATTATGGGACCTGTGAAGGTAATTGTGTGGAGCTTAAGTTAAAAAGAAATCCACACTTGCAATCACAATTACCTTTTTAAAATGTGTTGGAAATATGAGAGTCAAATCACACACAGGTGGAGATGGGATTCTGTAATGAGAAAATCTCCAAGAATTGAAACAATCTTCGATAAACCTTTCAATCTCCCATAGTGGGTGGCGTCCTTACTTTTGAGTGCCCATGGGGTTCTGGGCTTGTGTTTAGGAGACAAGTAGGAAAAACACGGATCTTTCAACACTGGAACATACTTCAAGTTCAGGGAGATGTTCTCACTGTGAGAACCACGAGGGAGCTGAGATAGAACATTCTGTTCTGGGCACCTGGATGGCTCAGTGGGTTAAAGCATCTGCCTTCTGCTCATCATGATCCCGGCGTCCTGGGATTGAGCCCCACATTGGGCTCTCTGCTCAGTGGGGAGCCTGCTTCCTCCTCTCTCTCTGCCTACTTGTGATTTCTGATCTCTGTCAAGTAAATAAACAAAATCTTAAAAAGGAAAAAAAAGAACATTCTGTTCTGCTGATGCTTTTGGATGGGACGGCAGCAGATCGCCTGCAGGTTGGAAATGTACTTCTCTTTTTCACTACATCTTTCTTAGATATGCATGCATGTGTTGTTGGTTTTTGCCTTTGTTGTTGCTGTTGTTGTTAAACACGTGTCTTGAATGATCGTATGGCTTGGAATGGCCATGAGGCTGTTCTGCTTGGTTTTGCTTTAGTGACAACTCTCCCACCCCTACCTGGCCCAAAAGGTTCAAAACAATGTTCTCAACCTAGTGCTCCTTTGAAGCAATTTACGAAGGGTCAGTTTGGAATAGAGACTGGCTGAGTCATTTTTCTCTTTAGTATACGGCTTTCTGACCATACTCGGAAGAGCGGTAGAAACACACCCCTTGGAGATCACTTCTCTACCATTTCACCATCTCCCCATTTTTCATTCTTTACAAGGGCAGCTGAGCACCCGGGTTAAGAGCTACAGTTCCGATGTCAGTTCTGGATTCTTCAACGCTCACTCATTGTGTGACATTAGCCAAGACCCTCAAACCTTCTCGACCTTGGTTCCCTCGTCTCTAAGATGGGGGATAATCCCTATCTCACAAGAGTTTTGTGAGGATAAAATGAGATGTAACCTATGAAATACTCATTGCATGCCTGGTGTATGGCAAATACTCAACAAATAGGAATTGTTGAAATTATTACTTCTAGATATTCTAGACACAAGGAGACCTATTGGTCAAGGATGAATTCCCAAAGCAGATCACTGATGGCAGAAGTGGAGCCTTTCTGGAAGTGAGACTGTGTGTGCTGGATGCCAACCCACTTGACTAGAATGAAGACAACCCACTGACTTTTCGGGGCCAGAGTGATAACTAAATTGAGCCAGTTTTGAGTCAGTGTTGACTAAAAGACTGGCATTTGCATTAGGTGCGTGCGTCAGTATTTTGAAGGCTAAGCAGCAGCTGCCCAGCTGAGTTTCTCCCTTTGAGGCCCCTGTATTGCACTGTGTGCCTGGTTATTGTGGCGATTTCTTTCCACCTTATTCTAAGATCCAAACACTGCTATTTCCCTCCCCACAGGTCGCGCCTTATTTAGGGTCTGTATTGCTAGCAGCAAGGAATGGTTAATAAAGTACTTTTCTGAGTCATATTTTGAGTTGCCCTAGGGCACTTAATTCCATAAATTTGGGAAAGAAACGCAGTCCTCCCCACAGATACTATTGCGTTTGCTAAATCACCTGCATATCGTCAATACATATATATTTTCTGCAAGACAAGTGGGACTTGCTGGAAACTGTGAGTTTTATTTTGAAGAGGTTTTGATGAACTTTGCTCATAAAAAAGCAATGAAACAGAAAGCCTTCTTTTTCTAATATTCACCAACTTCTTTGTTTCTAAATACAAAATGGATGAGAGGACTAATTTCACCTTAGCCATTAGAGAGCTCCTACCTCAACTGAGTCATCTAATAGCTATTTATAAGCACGAATGGGAAGACCTTTCAAATGAAAATTCATAATTCATTTTTAATAATTTTTAAATGGAACAGTCCGCCACCCCCAGCCCACACCCCTGTCATGCTTGGCATTCAAAAGCAAGGAGAAATAGCAGTGTTCTTTAAAATGACAGATAACAAGTTTATTGTTTGCTTTTGTAACTAGATACGAGGAACCAACCTCAAAAATAATTTAAATTTACTTATGCACTTCAGGCGAGAACTAGGAGAATTCACCAGATGATCCAGGACAATAAAAAACGCTGAAAGCAATAACCACAATAAAAATCATTCATGTTCCATCGTGTGTCAAGCATACTTTTAAACATGAGGGATATAGTAGTGGGTAAAAGCAGACAAAAATCCTTGCAGAATGCATTTTTCCATGGAGAAGACAGACAATGAACAAGGTGAAGAACTGATGTACTTAGTAGTTTGGACAGTGGCTAAGCATTATGGAGGAAAAATAACGCAGGAAAGAAGGGTAGGAACTGATAGGAGGCGGGAGTGGGTGCTGAAGTTCTAGGTAGGGCAGGCAGGAAGACCTTATTAAGAAGGTAGGTTTTGAGGAAGGTCCTGAAGAAAATAAGGCAACTAGCCATGTGGATATGTGGAGAGAACCTTCCAGGCAGAGGGAAAAGAAGGCATAAGGGCTCTGAAATGGGAGAGAGCCTGGTGGGATTATCAATCTAGAGAAGTGAAGGCTTTAATTAATTTTCTTGAAGAGACTCCAACATGATTTTCTACCTTTTTAGGTCAGAGATTCTTTATAGGATGGGATAACAAATGTACAACATATACTGCTCTAGGGAAATTGGATTTGGGGGAAGGATATGGGGGGAAGTAGGAGATAGTGGTAATGCTTTCAGTTAAGAGATGACAACAGTTCTAGATTAGGAAAGTGGCAGTGGATTCAAGCAAGAGATAATAGGGAGATCAGTTTGATGGCCCTTAGTGAGGGATTTGATTTACAAATGGAGAGAAGATGTCACAGAAAACACCTGGGTTTTTGGCCAGGAGGACAGTATTTCCACTTACTGAGGACCCAACTCAATGATTCTGGGGTAGACAGCAGTAGCAAACTCTACCAGCTCAGGATGTTGGCTCATGGACCTGCCCCCCTGAACTTAGGAAGTTCTGGTGTGCACATGGGTCAGACTCTTGGATGGTTATCTCCTCAAGATGTAGGTGTGCATTCTGTGTACCCCATTATCCCATTAAAATTATACTCATGATAAGAAGTACAACTGTATTTCTAAATCTTCTCTTTGCCTAGGGATTGTTCAAGAAAATCTCTTTTTTTTTTTTTCATTTCAAAATCCTTTAGATGGGAGATCTTCTCATGGTCAGCACTGCTACCTTGAGTTCTGAGGTTCTCTTTGAGAGCCCTTTCCTTACTTATTCCTAAAATATGGGAGTTCCAAGGGTCATAGCTTCTCCTTGCACTCATCTCTCTCTACATTCTCATGATCTCCTCTGCATCTTAGATCCACACTCTATCTCTTTGCTGCTATCCACACATGGATGCCCTATACTCCTCAATTTAATGTGTTTGAAAAAGAGCTCCATGTCTCTCCCTCCTAAACCTACTCTTCCTTCTGTAGGTATTAGCTTGGTTGAAGACAAAAATCTCATGTTACACTGGGAGTACTGGGAGGCTCCTTAAGCTCCTCCCCCTTCCCCTTTCCTTTCTGCCTTCCTTTGGGTTAGTGTAAGGTGGTGTCTGCCAGCTCAAGTCCTGGACCACACAGATCTGGAGGAACTTCTGGCTTAGCCATTCACCAGCCATCTTTCTTACCTTGGGCCTCACTTGAAATAGGAGTGAAAACACTTAGTTCCTAGGCTTTCCGTGAACTTTAAATGAAAATATGCATGTAAAGCCCTTGGTTTCATGCCTGGCACGTAGAAGGTGCTCAATAAAGTTGAAGTTATGATTAGACTCTTACTGCTTCTTCTGTAGACTACTGCAGTTATCTGCTAATCAGCCCCCTACGTCTATTACTGGCATATTATTTAATTGTTAACATAAGCTTTTTAAAACACAGGTTTGCTAATATCCTTCTTCTTCTTCTTTTTTTTTTTTTTCAGAGGGGGAGTGGGGAGGGAGGGAAAGACAGAGGGAGAGAAGGAGAATCTTAAGGAGGTTCTATACACATGGAGCTCGATGCAGGGCTCGATCTCACAACCCTGAGATCATGACCTGAGCGGAAATCAAGAGTCAGATGCCTAACCAACTGAGCCACCCAGGCACCCCTGCTAATATCTTTCTCCAAGAGAAAACTTCCAGTTGTGTAGCTAAATGTCTTGGAATTCATCTTGGCTTGGGAACTTTTTTTTTTTTTTTTGTAGGGAAGAAAGGTCAGAGATCTTTTATAGAATATAAATCTATGCTCCACAATTATGGTTATCCCACCTTTAGTAGCCTTATCTACTAAATGCTCCAACATTGGGGCGCCTGGGTGGCTCAGTGGGTTAAAGCCTCTGCCTTCGGCTCAGGTCATGATCCTGGCATCCTGGGATCGAGCCCCGCTCTCTGCTCAGCAGGGAGCCTGCTTCCCCCTCTCTCTGCCTGCCTCTCTGCCTACTTGTGATCTCTGTCTGTCAATTAAATAAATAAAATCTTTAAAAAAAATAAAATAAATGCTCCAACAATTAAATACACTAACCCTCACACACATTCACACACTCTCACACATTCACACTCACATGCATGTACCTCACCACACATATCCTCACTCACGTACACCCACATCACATGTATCCTCACTCACACCCATACTCACACTTTCACTCACCGCGTCCACACTCAACCTCACACAAACGCACACTCACACACACCCACACCCTCACTCACACAAATACACACTCTCTCTGCCCTCTTCTGTGTTTTGTTCCTCACTCTGCTTCCCTCCTCATGGAAGAAGCTTCCTGTTGTATTTGCCGATAGAAACCCAGTATTTGGGGCGCCTGGGTGGCTCAGTCGGTTAAGTGTCTGCCTTCAGCCCAGGTCATGATCTCAGCGTCCTGGGATCGAGCCCTGTGGGGGGTTCCCTGCTCAGTGGGGAGTCTGCTTCTCCCTCTCCCTCTGCCCCTCACCCCCACTCATGCTCTCGCTGTCTCTTTCAAATAAATAAATAAAATCTTAAAAAAAAAAAAAAGGAAACTTAACTTTTGTTTTCACATTAGACCATCCGTACCTCATGAGAAAAAAAAAATCCTGTTTCTGTGGTTGGACTCAATCTCTTTTCTTCCTTTCTTCTTATATAACCATCTGTCTGTCCCTTTTGCCTCAGTGAACCACAAGCTCTAAAGCTAGGACTCCTGAAACTCAGCTTCTTCAGGACCTGAGAGCCCAGCATAGTGCGTGGCAGACGATGACTTCTCGGTAACTGTTTGTTGAATTCAAGTAGAAAGCTTTCCCTCTCTTAAGAGCTAAACGTGAACGTGCAGACAGCCTTTAAGCACTGCCTTCACCGGCTGCCTGTTGCTCCCTGGTTCACAGCTTACCTTACAACCAAGTGTGACAACCATAATTGTAGAGACACCCGTCTCACAAACTGCCAGCAGGCCTGGCTTTGCCCAGTCTCTGCATCAGTACACTGGCATTTAGCTCTCACCAGTGAGCCTTTTTGGTGAGACTGTCACCTGACAGCTGAGACCAGAGACAAAAAAATGGGTTCAACCCGTTGGACTACCTACCCTGGGAGTGGTTAGGGGTAGAGCGAGTGAATGAGGAAATGGAGTGTCAATGGGCCAGTGGGCCCTGGGAATGGGAAATGGAGTGTCAATGGGCCAGTGGCCAATGGGCCAGGCCCACCTTTGTCCTGGCTGATGTGTTTTCCAATGACTGGGGAGAAGATTTAGTGTTTACCCATGACTAGGGAGATTTAGAGTGCAGATTTTCCATGCGAGGAATACTATGGTCTGGCCTGGCACACTGTTAAGCAAAATGATGGCACAGTTTTAAGAAAATCAGACAGCTGCTTCTTAAAACTTGGAAAGTCATTCCAACTGAGAATTCCCTTCCTAACTTTGGGTGAGGGAAATGGCCAAGAACTTTCTAAAATTAGCACCAGTCCCCTTATCCTTATACAAATCACCATCTGGTGTTTGTTTCATGTACTTGAACAAAGCCAGCTGGAATGGAGAATATCAAATACCAGTAACATTTTATTCTGAAAGGTCCACTCCATATCAAACTCCCACTCCAAGTAGTGACATCTCTAAATCTATGTAAGAGTGATGGGTCCTGCAGATTTTGTGGCGAGGAGAACCTTCTGAATCTAGCTGAGGCAGCCCCAGCTATGATAGTCTCAGTTGGAGATTTCTCTGTTGTGGTTGGGTATCAAATGGCATTCCAGAATAAAGGACGCTATTTTATCTAAAGTTAAATATAGTCACCTTATGGTCCTTAATATTTGCTCAGAACAAAGCCATGAGGCTTTGAATTAGAAGAAAGTAAATGTTTGTCTTCACAACAACCGCACTGAAAATGATAAACTCTGAAACAGAGTTTAGTACAAATAAGAAGTCAACTTGCGGTCTCAGTGTCTTTCTTCCAAAGTCTAGGCTTGGAGAAGTCACAAACCACACCCATTATTTACTTCACTCTTGGAAGTTCCTACAGAAGGTCTTTCTGACTTCTCCCTCCCTGCAATAAAGTATGCCGGCTGCTGGAGATAATTCTACTCATCCAGGAAACATGAAGTACAGACTTTTTCTCATGTTTTCAGGGGCTTAATGATTACATTTCCTTTGAATGAACTGACAACACTCTGAATCCTATTTCTTCTATAAAGCTTCTCCCTACAATCCCAGGGAGGGTTAGCCTAGCCCTTCTGTCTGCAGCCACAGCATGACAGAGACCCCACCTGGAGGTGGGAGCCATGAAAACCATATCTGGGAAAGGTTATCTTATTGACCATGCCTAACTGCTTCCTCTGCATGGAGGGCTGCTTGGTGACCCAGCAAGGCTAGTGGGTCCAGGGATAGAAGCTGGGACAGTGCTACACCTTTGTGATAGGAAAGGGCAGCAGGGAGATCATGGAGGAAGGACAGTCTGGAAAGCTGGAGAGGTTCAAGAAGCAGAGGAAGAAGTTGTTGGCCTCAGAGCGCTTGGAAGAGGGTGGGCATGAAATGGGGACCAGGAATGAAGAACAAGCTTGTAGCAGGGTTTTACTTACTTATTTCTATTAACTTGTTATACCGCAACAAGCAACGTAAACTTTCCAACTCCCCAAGAAATCCTTTATATAGCTAATACCTAGCTCATGTGTGTGGTTGTGGATTCCAGGAAGCCTTGGCACCTGCTTCATGGTGGCTGCCCAGGAACGTGTGGGCTCTAAATGTGCCTGGTCTGTATGGATAGGCCAGCGGCAGGGTTCCATCGATATTCCTGCCTTTATGACTTGAAAGGGTTCACATTCTGTTTCAAAAGTATATCTGTTTGGATGATAAAAGATGAGGTCACCAAAATAGCTCTTATCTGATTGTACTTTGAAGACCAGACATATTTTATCCCTAAAGTGCCTGTTTACCTATCTCCACTCCAGAAATCATGGGCTCAGGCTCACAAAGGGATAGGATATCATCTTCGTGAATCCATTCAACACCATGTACTAAGTTTTTTTTTTTTTTTTTTTTTTACTTTATTTAAGCTTTATTTAAACATATGATGTAACCCCACCACCCTCACCCAACCCATGTACTAAGTTTTGCACTTTATGTGTTAGGTGCTGGGATACGATGAGAAGTAAGAAATGGTCTTTGCACTCAGAGATTTCAAGGGGGGAGGCTGATATATACCCAAACAATTATACACCCAAGAGGCAGGCTTGCAATAGGGTTCCCCCAACTTGGCATTACTGACATTT
This sequence comes from Taxidea taxus jeffersonii, assembly GCA_003697995.1. Taxonomy (NCBI): domain Eukaryota; kingdom Metazoa; phylum Chordata; class Mammalia; order Carnivora; family Mustelidae; genus Taxidea; species Taxidea taxus. The sequence goes on along the minus strand of ML105652.1, from coordinate 40,506 downwards.
TGGACCAGTAATTCTTTCATTGTGCTGCTGGTGGGGGGAGGGGTGCTGTGTTCTGCAGGATGTTGCGCTCCATCCTTGGTCTCTACTGCTATACCTACCAGTAGCACCCCCTTCACTAGTGATAACCAGAAATGTGTCCAGACATTGCCAGATTCCCCCCCTGCCCAGGCTCCCATCCCAGTGTTAAGAAGCTTCCATTAAGTCTAGACGAAAGGCATCATGGGAGGAGCACCTAACCCAGATGTGGACAGAATCTTATTAATTCTTCATCTTTAACACTGAGCCAACACTTAATAAATGCTTGATTAGTGAATAGAATGCATAATATCATGCTATTCTTCAGAATCATTGGAACAAAGTCTCAGTAAACGAGGGGGAGACTTAAGTGAATTTCGCTCTGAATCACTGGCCCTCACATCGCTCCCAGAAATACCGTATGTAGCCACAAAGGAACCCGCTCCCTAAATATCACAACACAGATTTTTCTAGCCATTATTTTCCTGTTAATAAACACGGATTGTCAAGCACTTTGGCAAATATCAGGTGCCTTAAATGCTAAATAGTCATTATAAAGCCACATAAATATTTCAGATTCATCATCCACAGCAGGGAAAGCAGAGCCCTGATTCTAGGAGGGAAAAGAAAAAAAATGCCCTGACATTCAACTAATGGCTTCACCAACTGATGCACCCACCCGGGAGCCTGAAACCTGGCCCATCTCAGAAGTAAATGTTCTTTGCAAAACATAGTTAAATCTGCAGTCAAATGCTCTACCACTGAGCTATACCCCCAAAACATAGTTAAAATCTATCTCAACTTCTGTGGTGGCATCCTGTCCCCAAGTCAGCTATTGTTTTGATGTAAATGAGGACAAAAAAAAAAAAAATTCACAGCACAACCCACATATGCCTTTCACACAGCCTCTGTCCTGAACCAGACTGACATGAAATAATGGGAAGGCAGGTGGCAAGATGAGCCCAACTCACACGTCAGCCTTTCTTGGTGGACTTGGGCCAACTGGGCGATGATGGAACTTTCTAGAACATGCTCTGTGACTTTGGGCAAGTGACAACTTCTCTGGGCCTCTATTGTTAAGATGGAGGACAAAGAAGTCATGATTTCGAAGCCACTCACGGCATTAATGGTTACATCTGTAATTTGACATTTGACTTAAAGATTCATGGAACTGAGGGGTTCATAGTAGTGGTTATTATTTGGGAAATGGAGGAAATGGCATATAAAAATCAGCTTCTCAATAGTCCTGAAGCTGTTCCTATTTTTAAAAAAAGATTGTATTTATTTATTTGAGAGAGAGAGAGCACGGACAGGGGGCGGGGAGAGAGAGAAGCCGAGAGGGGCGGGGAAGCAAGGAGCCTGATGTGGGCCATGACCTGAGTGAAGGCAGATGCTTAACCGACTGAGCCACCCAGACACCCGTCTGACGTCCTTCCTTATCAGCTCCCTAAAGTGTGGTGACACCCCACAGAATATCCTTCTGAGGTTGGCAGCCACATAGAATGAGTGGGCCAGTCAGAGCTAATTCCCAGCTTGCCCCTCTCTGGAATGGTTTTATGATGACCATTATGGTGTCCTAATGACTGGAACGTGATCCAGCTGGTAGCCCTGGGCTTTAAGTTACCGAATCCTCTGGGAAGTCTCTGAAAACCCCTTCTTTTCCCAAGATGAGTATTCCCAGCAACTGCACAGAGACCCACTGATGTTATTTAGAAGTTGCAATTAATAGTAAGATTTTTTTTTCCCCTGATGGATCAGTTGTCCCCCTAACTGCCAATCCATAATTTCTTTACTGACTCCCCAAAGATTCATTTTATTTGGAATGCTCTTAAAGCACACACAAAATCCGGTAGAACAGTTGCTTCTTTGTTTTAATGTTGTTGCTAAGCTTAAAAAAAAAAAAAGCGCCTCCCTCCTTTAATTCCTTCAGGAAATGTCTCAATCTCAATACTTATTAAAAATTGGGAAGCAGTCCTAGGAGGCTTCTGGAGGTCTAAGTTCATAAAGTGAATATGCATAATGGCAGCAGAATATCAAATTTTTATAATTATACCTTTTCGTGCATACACTTCTTGGAGTGAAATCGGCTTTGATTTGGGTTGATTTAATATAACCTTTCTAATTTAAATCTATCCCTTCACTTCTACTTAGCTGTTGTTCAATTTTAGATGGGAAAAATGGGTTCCTATTTCCCACACCAATACGGGTTCTGTATTTCTAAACAAGAGTGATGAGATAACATTTAATTTCTGACCTCTTTCCCTAATTTGAGAGCTTTGGGGAAAGAAAGTATTTCTGTTTTGGAGAGATAAACTATATATTATAAAATGAGGGGGCAAAAGAGAATGGAGAGATGCAGGCTTAGGTGACTGTGTCTGGCATAATGCCTTACTCAAAGTCAGCAGGCATCAGTCTTTGTTGCAAGAACAATGCTTAAGACAGGAGAGGAGACTACGAATAATCTTGCAGCAAAAGAAGTAGTTAAGAGCACAGACCAAAAAAAGCCCCATAATTAGAAGTGGAACTTTGATGAAAATGAAGGCCTGTTAGAGCCATTTGTTTCAGTAGGTAGAAAGAATCAATGAAGGATTTTGAGTTGAACTACAGCTGAAAGTGCTATTTGCATTGCTATCCCAGGACCTACTGGTGCACGAGGAACTTGCAGATAGATGTATAATTGGCCTAAACTGAAAATCAAGGGCGTGGGGAGATGGGAGTTCTGGTTAAAGAGCCATGCACATACCAACCAGATGGAGCTTTTGGGAGTTCTTCCCACATTGCTCTTGGAACAGACACTGGCTCCACGCATTTAGTGCTGACCACAGTTCCTGACACACAGGAGGAACTCAACGAATGTGTGTTGAATTATAACAGGCCCTATTCTTGATGACCACCTTAGAAGGTCATTAATTTCACCTTTAATGCTGATTTTAGGGAGTATTTCAGATATTTACTACTTAGTGGGGGAATATTTATGGGAGTCTTTATTTCCATAAACCAGAGACATTTGGAGTGATGGCTGGAAGAATGAAAGACAGGAGGTAGGAGACCACTTTGTTAAGAGTCTCCATGCAGGGGCACCTGGGTGGCTCAGGAGGTGAGTACTGGACTCTTGGTTATTGGCTCAGGTCATGATCTCATGGGTCATGGGACTGAGCCTCCAGGCAGGCTCTGTGCTCAGTAGGGAATCTGCTTGATGATTCTCTCCCTCTACCCTTTCCCAACTCATGCACCCTCTCTCTCTCTAAAATAAACAAATAAACCTTTAAAAAAGTCTCCATACATATAACCCAATATGAACCCATTCTCTCCTTTCCACAGCCCTGTGCCTAGCCCATTATCTATAACCACGCCAATCTTTAAGGCATGAGGGTTTTATAAAGCCCTGAATGGGGTCCCGTGCAGGTGGATTTTCTAAACAGGGATATTAATCCCGTGTAGTTTGGTCTTGTTTTTTTTCAATCCTAAAGCAACAATTTATAGAACACATGGGGAAAAACAAGCCAAAGCAAGTTGTGGGAAATAGCTTAATTGGGGGTTTGAAAAGAGCCACCGTATTTTTGCAGAGGCTCTCAGGAGGTGACTGCAGCTGACAGGGCTGGGCAGAGACTCTTCCCCAACCATCAGGGGCTTGCCACATACAGAACTTTAGCCATTGGCCTCGGGATGAAACTTATACATAGCCATTCTCTTATTTTTTTTTTTTTTAAGAAGTTGAGAGAGCTTTTCTTTTCTTTCTTTTTTTTTTTAAGATTTTATTTATTTATTAGACAGGCAGAGATCATAAGTAGGCAGAGAGACAGGCAGAGAGAGGGGGAAGCAGGCTCACTGCTGAGCAGAGAGCCCGATGCGGGGCTCGATCCCGGGACCCTGAGATCATGACCTGAGCTGAAGGCAGAGGCTTAACCCTCTAAGCCACCCAGGCGCCCCACCATTCTCTTATTTTAAAGACTCATTACATGGACTGTCTCTATTTTTGTTTGTTTTTTTTTCTTCTGTTTATGGCCTGTGGAGTAATTAATGATCTTGAACTTCACTTGCTGAGCTTCAGTGAGAAAGGATACTGCCAAAGGACCAGTATGCAGAGCTAGCGATGGGGCTAAGCTTACACTGCCATGCAGATTAATGCTTGTCTTGGGGACTTCTCCTTGGTAATTAAAGCCTGTGCTTCTGCCTACTTAAATATGGCTTGAATTGAATTTTGATGTCCCCTTAGTATCTCAAGTTTCAAAGTAAATGTGTCAGTAGCAGCATCCTTAGGACAACTTGTGTTATTGTTTTCTTCTCTGAGAAGAAAACATTCTTTTTGCTGATCCTTTTGGGAGATTCTTTCTCCAAGAGTAGTAAGATTGCAGGGTCTAGGGTAGAGTCAAAAGTTGGAATCCAAATTTTCACTCAGATCAGAGGTAATTTGTTAAGGATATGGTTTATGCAGATTTAAAGGAATTTCTGCTTTAAAAATCAGGAAGAAAAATTTGGAGTTTTTATCCTAAATAAATGATTCAAAGTATGTAAATATGTGTTAAGGAGCACTGGGTATGGTACATAAACAATGAATTTTGGAACACTGAAAAAAAAAAGTAAAATAAAAAGATTTCAGTGCAAAGCAGCTTATCATAACATGGCTTGTGAGAGAGAAAAATTCAGTCTAACAATAAGACACGGGTTGAAAAACTCATATTATCTTTATATAATAAAATATTCTATAGCCATACGAATGGAAATAACTAGAGTTGTTTGTAATAATGGATATAAAAGTACTACCAGAGTTATCCCACCTTATTCTTTCTTGGTCCTACGAATGAATGAATGAATGAATGAATGAATAAATAAATAAATGTCATTAAGCATCTACTGTGTGCTTAGCTATTTGTTATTTAAACTTCATAACTAACTTTCGATGTATCAGTTCTTACAGCTTTTTTTTTTTTTTTTTACAGAAAGGTTAGACATTATGTGTAGGTCAAAATCATTTCATTTGGCAAGTATCAGAAACCCAAATCAAACCAGCAAGCATAAAGAGAAATTTAGCAGCCCATATACCTGGAAAGGTTAGAGTATAGAGTGTGGCTGGTTTCAGGTATGGCCAACTCCAGCTGCTCATTTTTTGGGGGGGGTGTCAAGATTCTTTATGTCTTTCCCTATCTCTCTTTCTTTCTATATCTGAAATCTGCTTATTTCTGCTCAGCTTTATTCTTTAGACAGCATCAGTAATGTGGCCATCATCGAGTAGACTCGCCCCTTCCTCGCCTCACAATTCCAGAGGAAGAACTTCACTCCATAAATCCCATTCCAAAAGTTCCTGGCTTGGGTCATTTGACCATCTTATGTTATCAGGTGAGGTACCACTTGGTAGTCCAGGAGGACTGCATGAGTGGGAGAGGGCTAGTTCTCCCAAAGAAGGAAGCTGGCAAGGCAAGAAAAGTGTCTGCTCTTATATTATTCTCCACACTGTCCCACATCATTCTTGCTCAAGCCATTGATCCAGTCAAAGCACCCTCCTTTCCTTCCAGCTAGTTTCTATTCTTTGACAAGTCTCATGGACTTCATAAGCCTTCTTTGACCACCCAAGCCAATAGTTCAGGCTCTTTCTTATTGATTCCTATGTGATGTCTCTATTAATGGGAGTAATAAAACATACTCCTTTTGTGCTTTTATCCTAATGTGTCTTTGTGTTGTTCTATGGACATGACTGTCTGCTCCAGCATGGTGAGGAATTGTGTATTTCATGCTGCCACAGTCCCCATATGTCTCGCACAGAGTGGGTGCTTAAGAAGCTGATAGACATTCTTGGATTTTCATTTTCCTATTTCCAAGTAAAACTGGGGTGCCAGACAATTTAGTCTGCTTTTCTCTAGCCTCAACTGCAATTTTCCTAAGTTATTTTTTCACTGTAATAACCTCATTGTTTTTGGTCTTAAAATTTCTAGCTTGTCAATATCAACATATTTTTCTGCCCATTGGTGTGGCTAATCAATTTGTTAGTGGATCCACTTGGCCACAGATGGGTCATTACTAACTCATTACAATTCAGACTTCTTTCCTTCTTTCTTTCTTTGGGTTTAATTAATTAATTAATTTAGAGAATGTGAGTGGGAGAAGGGGGCAGAGGGAGAGGGAGAGACAGAGAGAGAATCTCAAGCAGACTCCAGCTGAGTATGGAGCCCAACACGGGGCTCGATCTCATGACCCTGAGCCGAAATCAAGAGTCAGATGCTTAACTGACTAAGCCACCCAGGCCCCCCTTAGTTGTCTATTTCTTGAGACAGCAGATGAATCAATCAAGTGTTTCTTAGACATTCCAGAACCACATGGAGGCAGATTGAAAATTCCAGGTCTCAGATAGGTAGGCAGTCAAGTGAAGGTGAAATCACATCTTGGTCAGCCTCTCAGGTATTTTTAATAACCATGTCCTTCATAAGTGATCCAAGCCAGTTTTTATCTAGAGTCACTTCCTTTGTGTTCCCAGGGCAAATTTTTTCTGTGTGTGGCTCTGTGGCTCTGATTAGGGTCCTACTAATAAGCAATGGAAATGAAGATGCCCAGCTGGGAGAAAGAGCTAAGAGGGTCGAAAAAAAAAAATCAAAGCTCTGGACTTTGTGCCAATTATTTGAAAGTTTAATGAACCATGGGTATTGGTGCAAGGCATTCTTAACTGCTGAGAGCCCCAGTGAATCCAAAGCTGTGTGTGTTTGAGAGTGTCTGCTTGTTCTGGAATCAAAGAAATAATCTTAGCAAATAGTAAGGGTATTTTTGCCATCGTGGGGGTGGAGTGGGGAGGGGAGGATTTCACCACTTTCAAAAGATGATAGGAGGAGGGTGAAAGTCTGAACCTCATTTCTCAGTTGGATGCCCCCAAACAATCAAATTTCCTCAAGTTTCTTCCTGTTACACAATTGTGCTCTTCACACTCTCTTTCTATTTTCAGACTTGCCAGCTGATAGGGGATTCAATCCAGTTCCCCGGAGCCTGGTTACTTTAATGGGGTTGTGTTCTTTCCCCTCTTTTCCCTAACGTCTGAGATCCGAGTGCCATGTCGGGGGTGGGAGAGCCAAGAGAGGGGAACTGAGTGACAGAAAGGCCAGACAGTGTGAAACCCCATCTTAGGGTCAATTGCATTTTTCTGTAACGATAGCAGCTTATGTGGAATTTGGAGGTTCAGGAATAAAACAAAATTTAAAAGGGGGTTTGATATTAACAGTGCAACAGGAAGCCTTCCAGAGCATTTGTCAAGATGAGAACATCAGTGGAGTTTGCACTTATCCACTTGTTTCTCAGCTTATCAGTCCACTAAGATTTAATAAACACCAGCCACATATAAAGCACAATATGGACACCAGGGTAGCTAATAATACAAGGCTGATGAAAACAAGGGCTCACATTAATGAGCACCTGCTGTTGTTATAAGTGCTTTATGTGTCATAACCCATATAATCTGACCAATGACTTAATCATTTAATAACCACTGTTATCTCTATGTCACAGGGGAAGAAACAGAAACACAGAGAGGTTCTATAACTTGGCCGAAGTCACACAGATGGTACTGACTGGTGGTACTGAGATCTAGGCCCAGGCAGTCTGAGTACAGAGCTTCAATTTCTTAACCACTGGCTCCAACTATCTCCCCATGAAAGATCGAGGGTGATAGGAATAAAGGAACTAGCTTGAGGCCAGGAGCTAGGTGTTATTTTGCTATGTGTCTTTGGTGCCTAGCATAGGGCCTGGGACCCACAAGGGCTGAAGCAGCTAAGATCCTTACTCTAGAATCCAAGAAAGAGCTTTGTCTTGGAATTGAAAAGGAAACACCACGTGAACTTTAGTGTGATTGAAACACAAAAAATAAAAGCCAACAGTGCATGAGGGAACTGTAAGGAAAAACCAATATAAGACAAATTATGTTTTAAAAAATAGTGGATAGGTATTAATCGAATAGGGAAATGTTTTGGCCAATTCCTTCCTGATGTCACGCTACTTTGGGAGTCTCAGTGAAATGACTTGGAGTCCTGAGATTAAACTGGTGCCCCGAGCTGGTTGGAAACATTCAAATTGGCTTAAATTTCATAATTAGAGATGGAGTCTGGAGCTGTATAAAAGCTTTTGGAGTCTTTTGGGAAAACAACAAGTTTTTTCCAAGTTAACATCTATAATTGGTTAAAGAATTGGAACTGGCACCATTTTCCTTTCTAGTTTGTCCACTAGATAAGAAGGGAGAGCTTTGGGAATAAAAGTCACAAAGCTGAGATATTTAGACTGTGTGCGTGTGTGTGTCTGCGCATGTCTGTGTATGGGCTGGTGGTAGCTCCAAGAGGAAACACAAGAAGACAGAGGGGCTGGGGGTGGCCAACAGCCAGCAGTAAGGTCCGTGGACCCAGAGAAGGTGACTCATTAGGGCGGTAGGTAGCGCGTCAGTCTCATGCACCCAGATGAATGAACAGGGTGAGAAGCAGATTTGGCTAACAGTGCAACGTCTTCTGAGCTGCGCTCAGATACACCTGAATTGCTTCTGGGGCCAGTAACCTGGGGCAAGCCTCTTAAACTTCCTCAACCTCAGTTTCTGCATCTCAAGGTTAGGAATAAAATATGAAACTAGAAAGGTTAGCTTAAGGATTTAAGGAGAAGACGTGACAAGTGCTTGTGTGGGATTTGGCACATGGTAGCTTCTCAACAGCTGTTGACGGTTGCTATAAATTGGGGCTTATCAACCTCACTACTGTGGCTTTTTTGAGCCCGGTACACTGTGGGATCCTGTGCACAACAGGACGTTCAGTGGCATCCCTGGCCTCTTCCCACTATGCTTCCCGCCAAGCCATGACAATCAGAAATGTCTCCTGATATTGGCCAATGTCCCCTACCCACTGGTAGAGAACCACTCTTCCATCTGATAAAGGGATCGTGGTTTCTCTTGGGTGTGCTGGGCCACGGAGTAGCCACATTGCACATTTCAGGTTGTTTTAAAAGAAACACACAAGAAAGACACATTTGGGCCTTTGCCGTGTTTCCCCTTGGTCCTAATTTTTCTAACTAAATGATGAGTTCCCTGGAATGAAAGAAAAATCTGAAAAAATGGTTGGGGTTCAGGCAGACAAGCTAAACTAGCCGCCTGAATACACTGGCTCCAACACAGGATGAGAAGAGCTCTGGGCTTTGGAAGAATCATGCTAATTCTATCAGTAGCTCAACCGTCTTTATGAAGGCTATTGGACTACGGCTCAGATTTTTGATTAACTAGTTAATTGGAGAAACATGGCACCAAATAAAGTGGGAATTAACTTTCATTTAAATTAAGAATTTGCTAATCTTAAGAAGCTGGAAATGAGCTGAGGTTACAAAATCTGATAAAATGTGTAGATGGTGTGCTGGGAACATTTTAAATGGGTTAATTTATTTCCCTCCATCCGCAGTACAATTCTGGAAAAATATATCTGTTGGTGCAAAATGTGTAATAGTTTGGATAAATGTACATTTAAGGTTAGGTCTATATCTTTTTTTTTTTTTTAGGATTTATCTATTTATTTATTTATTTGTCAGACAGAGATCACAAGTAGGCAGAGAAGCAGGCAGAGAGAGGAAGGGAAGCAGGCTCCCCACTGAGCAGAGAACCCGATTCGGGGCTCAATCCCAGGACCCTGGGATCATGACCTGAGCTGAAGGCAGATGCTTTAACCCACTAAGCCACCCAGGTGCCCCAGGTCTATACCTTTTTGTAATGTCATCACTTCTTGTTTCAAAGAGTAGGGAGGCAGAAACACACACACACACACACACACACACACACACACACACACACTCCACATCACAAAACAGACTGTCAGATTTTAACAGGTGTGCCCCTACCTACAAACAAGATACATGCTTTGTGGTCTTCAAATGATGTTATTCTTTTTAGGATCAAATACATTGTTCCTGGGGCAGATCTTCTAACACAATGTCCACTCATCTTCTCACCAACCACCAAATGCACTGGGGTTGTCTTTAATACCAGCCCACCCGACCCCAGGGGAGGGCATGGCCCGGCAGAGAGGTACACCTCCTCCTCTAGGTTACCAAAGCCCATCTATGTACCTGTAGCGGGTCATTTCTAGGAGAGCCATATTTATTAAATAATTTTCCCCACCAGAATGGATGCTCTCAGTTCACCCCTGTATGCACAGTGCTTGGCCTGTTGAAGAATCAATATCCTGTTACAGGTCATACTGGGGACACTCAGCACCTAGGAAAAGGAAGTACACAGGCATGAAGTGGAACCGACACAAGAGGAGGAAGGGTTGGGGGGAAGCCGAGGGAGAGAGGTTTCTCAGTAATTCCCCAATAGCTCGAGGGTGCAGTTCTGATTTCCAGCCCTGACTACAGCTAAGAAAGATATAGTTGGGAGGAACCAGCACATGAGTTTTGGAACACCCAGCTCTCTGCCTGCCTCCTGTTATCCTCTCTTAGTGATGGCTTCATTCCACACTTGAAAATGGGAGCCATGTTTTATTTAGGGTTTAAAAATCTACCTGCCAGTCACCTAAGGAAGTGGGGTTGCAGGGATAGAAAGGTTCACTGGGTGGCTCAAACTCCCAATTGTTGTCTTAGAAGCAGTCCTGAGTCCAGCTATCCCTGGGGGAATTTGGGAGAAGAGATTGGGGAGCAAAGTAGCATTGAAAGGGCTGCTGGCAGTTAAAGGAACCTTTCTGCAATTTCCTTTATGGGGCTACCCAGTAATGGGCAAGAGAGTGATTAAAACTATTAGGTATTTATCCTAAAGGTACAAATGAAGTGATCCGAAGGGGCACATGCACCCCAATGTTTATAGCAGCAATGTCCACAATAGCCAAACTATGGAAAGAATCTAGATGTCCATCAACATGATTGGATAAAGAAGATGTGGTGTATATATACAATGGAATACTATGCAGCCATCAAAAGAAATGAAATCTTGCCATTTGCAATGACGTGGATGGAACTAAAGGGTATTATGCTGAGCGAAATAAGTCAGTCAGAGAAAGACAAATGTCATATGATCTCTCTGATATGAAGAAGTTGAGAGGCAGAGTTGGGGGTTTGGGAGGTAGGGAAGGAAAAAATGAAACAAGATGGGATTGGGAGGGAGACAAACCATAAGAGACTCTTAATCTCACAAAACAAACTGAGGGTTGCTGGGGGGAGGGGGCTAGGGAGAGGGTGGTTGGCTGATGGACATTGGGGAAGGTATGCGCTATGGTGAGTGCTGTGAACTGTGTAAGCCTGATGAATCACAGACCAGTATCCCTGGAGCAAATAATACATTATATGTTAATAAAAAAATTTTTTTTTTAAATTGATGGCAGTAAACCTGGTGATTCACAGACCTGTACCCCTAATAATACATCATATGTTTATTAAAAAAATTTAAAAATTAAAAAAATATCTTAAAAAGTAGCTAAAAAATTTGATGGCAATAATAATGCAGCAGTGAGATGCCATTAATTTACCACTTACTATGTGCCTTTCCCTGTGCAAAGCACCTTGTAGGTATTAACTCCTCCTTTCCTTTCAGCAGCCCCGAGATGTGTGTATTGTTACTAGCCTCGTTCTGCAGATGAAGTAACACAGTTCCAACTGTTACAGGTCATATGGGGGATTAAAATCCAGGAGTGTAGAGCTTAGCCATTACCCTCAAGATCACTGGACTAAGAGTCTGAGTCCTGCGGCCGTTCACTTCTCTGATAACAGGCAAGGTTTCTAATCTCCCAGGGAAACACTTTCCAACACCTGGTGCTCCGTAAAGAGGTAGTAAATTGAATCCATAGAATGGGACTGATTCTAATTGCGCTCCTTCTCTCAGGCTTATTCTGAGAAAATGCATAGAATGCACTGAAGGTAAACGTGAGTCATGACATCACTGTGTGCCTTCAACGGTTTAGCACCGCTAGTCCCATAAACTGCCTTCGGTCAACCTTTATGGGAAAATCAGAGCTTTATGGGAAAATTAAAGCAGCTCTTTCCTTTTCCATAAAATCTTAAAGTGGATATTGATTCTCCTAAACTCCTAGAGTAGTTACTTTAAATCAAACCTCTTGCAACCAGGATTTACCAAAATGTGGGATGGTGTGTATTATACATTCATTCTTAGAGCACTCTGTCAGCCCTGTAAGATATTTTTTAAAACTGACTTTACATTAATATGAAGAAACTCTAAAGCTTCACAGTGTCACTATTTGACATGAGATCTGAAAATGGCTCAGAATATCCTGACACAGAAATCTAGGCAGGAGATGGGCTTTAAAAGGATACTCTAAGGAGCATGACAAAATTATCTAACCAGCATTGACATTTCAATTCACAATCCTGCTACGATTCAGGTGGCCGTCTCTGCTTTCTGAGAACCGTTACTTATTCATCTGAACAAGAAGGCATGCACTGTAGTGATGTACAGTATCCGGCTGATTCTTTCGGGCCGATTTTCTGGCTACTGGGTTATTTAGCATCATTAACAATTATATTACTTCTGAAGACATTCATATTTTCATTTTTACTTAAGCGTGTACCATCTTGTCAAGCATATTCAGTAGAAAAAGATCTTTTCAGAAAAATCGCCATTGGTAAGCATGGCCCCAGTCTGTCTGAAATTGCGCATGACTGCTTGCAAAGGGATAGGGATCAGTCCTAGTAATCTCTGATTTATAATACCCATTGAACCTGGGCATTTAAAAAGCTCGTTTTCTGTCACAGACGTCTTCCATGTGCAACAGAGATAAACAGCAGCACAAGCAGAACCCTGAGTTATTCTAGCATCATAGATGTATGGCAGTCATGCCAGGACTCCTAATAGATTTTGAAGACAAATGAAAAACGTCGATGGCATCAAATGAGCAGAAAAGTCTAGGGGTTATAAGGTTTGGTTTCTCTATATCCAGAGTAAGACAATATAGGAGCCGTCCAGGTGTATAAACCAAGGGGTCTTACTCATCCCCACCCTTCTCATTTCATAGCACATTGCCTGCCAGGAATTTGGACCCTCTTGCAGGGTGGTTATAAATTTGGGCCCTGGAGTTGGAGACCTGGTTTCAAACGCTCTACCCTCTAATAGTGAAGTGACCTGGGGGAGTCAGGTGACTTCTCCCAGCCTCCCTTTCCTCATCTTTACATGTGAATAATAACATAAGCTAGGGGGAGGCCTGGGTGGCTCAGTGGGTTAAGCCGCTGCCCTTGGCTCAGGTCATGATCCCAGGGTCCTGGGATCGAGTCCCAGAGTAGGCTCCTTGCTCAGCAGGGGGCCTGCTTCTCTCTCTGCCTCTCTGCCTGCTTGTGTGCTCTCTCTCTCCTTCTCTCTAACACACAAATAAATAAATAAATAAATATAATCTTTAAAAAAAAATCATAAGCTAGGGTTGTTGTGACTGTTAGCTTTATGCATAGTAGATAATCAATACCAGTAGATATTATTGTTATTCTTTTTTAAAAGATTTTACTTATTTATTTGACAGACAGAATCACAAGTAGGCAGAGGCAGACAGAGAGAGAGAGGGAAGCAGGCTCCCTGCTGAGCAGAGAGCCCAATGTGGGGCTTGATCTCAGGACCCTGGTATCATGACCTGAGCTCAGGGCAGAGGCTTTAACCCACTGAGCCACCCAGGAGCCCCTATTATTGTTATTCTTATTACCAACATCGTTACCAACCTTTCCTACACATTAATCTTATCTATGCATGCTGTGTAATGTCATGTCCTAGAGGATTGTAGAATGAGATGAGAAATTGTTAATTTCTAGATGTGAACCAGCTTAAGAGGATACCTGACATCTTTAAACTGCTTGCATTAGTTCCTATCAGCATAATATGGTAACTTTGTTGTTTCATACTGCGGAAAATTACAGAATGAAGAAAAAAATGTGAGTTTTGCTAAAAACAAAGCAACAGCAAAAAAGAATAGATGGCAACAAGAACTGAGATGACCAAGTAATAATCAGTAGCCATCTTTCCGGAAAAATAGGATTGACTTAACATGGGTACCGTTATTGTTAACATAGCATTTGAATTTTTTTTTTTTTTTAAATGTTTGAATCCTCTTCTTGAGATCTTGCTCACAGTGTGGATTTTTTGTAACCTGCTAACTAACCATTAAGGGTGGGTATCATAGCTCACTCTTCATTCCCCAACTGTGCTCTCATCATGGTGGGGCCAGAATTGATATGGTTTGCCATTTGCAGTTGTAATGTTGTCCTGTGGACCCTCCATAGCCATTCTGCCTCTGTGACTCTTAGGACTCAGGCTCATTTTTAAATTAACTTTCATCTGCTAAGTAATGAGCACATCAGTTTTTTAATATCACAGAAGTTTCATCTAGGAGCCTTTCCTTTTTTATGACTAGACTTATCTACCCTGCCCCTCCCCTTCTCCCATGATGTAATAAAACAGAACCTACCGAGCATAGTACACAATTTAGGATTTCATTATATCCTGCTTGATGGGAGAGACTATTTACACAGAGATGAAGTAGCATGCCTTCACAAGATTATTTCATATGAGGAGAATGTGGTTTTATATAGCAAAATAGATCTTTTTCCACTTTGTGAGCAAACTAGCTGAGTCAACAACTTCTTCTCTCAGGAAGTCAAGAGAGTTCCTTAGACTTCAGAATTTTGAAACCTTATCTACACACACCCAGGAATGGATGCATGCATCTTGGTTCTATGATACATATATAGCAATCTCTTTTGTGTATCTCTCTGCACATCATGGGAGGGCTAAGCCCAAGTCAGGTGACTCTTAAAAAGTATTTAAAAACCAATAAGACTATTAGCTCCACTTTGGGAGAAAAAGAAAAGACACTTGACCACAAATTCAAGTTCATTACTCTTCTTTTTCGAAGATAACATTTTAAAGTGCTACAAATTTGAATTTGGGGGGGGTGTCCTTTCATACTTAATCACAAAGCTCTGCAAACGGGGATTTATTACAGTTACCTTTCAAAATGTGTTTATTCTAAAGTTCAGGTCTCCATAATATATTGATTAGACTAGATATCTGTAAAATTTATTTTACCCCCTTAAAGCATTTTGAAAAATTGGGTTCTTACTTGTATGAAGTTGAAACATCTAATTTTGTTTTTATTAAAAATATAAATAGCTCAAAGAACACATCATTTCTGGCATATATATTTGCATTTTAAAATGTACACACTGTGTCCATTTTTAAATGAATCCAATGAAGTCATTATTTGATACTCTGTCTTCCATTAAAAAAATTAATGAAAAAGTTCCTCGTTAGCAGTGGAAATTTTACATGTTCTTTTCGTTCTCTATGAATTTGTATTTCCATTGTACTTTCCTCACATAGTGAGGTAGTTTTTTTATACACACACATAGTGTAGTTTTTTTATACTAGAAAGCATTTTACTGGTCATGTTATTATATCCTTTGTAACACAAATATGTACATAAGTTTAAATAACTTTCTGCCCATGATTCTAATGCTTTAAGTGTCAAAAATTTACTTGGGATTGGGCGATATTAATAAATATTATTAATGAACAATTGTCCCAAACAACATAAATATATTGTACATTTGATAATTATTAAGTTTAAAAAGTAAAAATTTTATTAGAAATATCTGGACTTATTTTTTTTTCTACAATTAGTTTGCATATTTTTGGGGGGAACAAATATCATTTCTAGAATAGGCCATGATTCAGCATAAATTCTCTCCCTGTTTTTCATTTTATCGATGTGTTGAGAAACCCTGCTCGCATAAATGAGTAGATGAGAACAGATGGAGTTTTGTTATAGTAATGTCATGAATCTCCTTGAATTGCTTCTGAGTTATATGTCCTGATCACATTGTGATCTGTCATCAAAAGGTATTTTTTAATGGTCTATCAACTGATGAGTAGATTAAGACTTTCAGTTTTATTGAAATAAAAAATTGGGGAACCTCCTTATATGCAAAAGAGTACATTACCCAGGCATTAAAATAACTCGCTTTTGTCAACACCAACACCAATACTTCAAATGGGCCCTTTTTCATTAGCACCTGAAAAGTTTTGCCTCCTAGCAGTGTACCATGTGGTGATATTT